>JAIUZE010010664.1:0-80183 GCA_022085475.1 Heliosperma pusillum
TAGGGGAAGATTTTGAAGACGAGTTTGGAGACTCGTATATTTTGGGTGAGGATTAGTAGGAGGGATTCTTGGTTTATACTTCTTATTATTTTGGTGCTAAGTGGTTTTGCTAGCTAAGGTAACAATTCCGATTTACTCGACGAATTAATGTCACATAGCTTTTAGTTTTTGTTCATATTATGGTTTTTATGAGTTTAGTTAGTAACATAGCCTTTGGCTTTTGTTTCTTTTAGTTTTGGTTCATCTTTGTTTTTGGTTCATATTATTATGGTTTATGGATTTTTAGTAGTAATATGATAAGTTATGATTTTTATGTTGTTTAGGAAATTTATAAATATGTTAGGGTTCTTGTTATATTTTTTATGATTTCTTCATGATGATGATTTTTGTATGTTGGATGGTTAAATTGTTTGTTAAAATGGTTGTTTGATTAATTAAAACATGTAAGAAACAATTTGGGGTGAAAGGTGGTGGTGGCCGGAAATGGGGCTGAAAACCGGACCAAACCAGACCGGTCCAGGCCGGTTCAGACCCGGTCTGGGTTGGTCCAAGGTGGGTCCGGGTTTTGGTCTTTGGGTTGTGTCGATGTTTGATTGTTTAATTGTTGTTTTGACGGGTTTTAATTATGTTAAAGCATGCGGGAATTTTTAAGAAACGGTTTTTTGGTAAAGGTTGGAAAAACAGCCAAATCAGCCCATTTAGGCCCGTGGGCCCATCCAGGCCCATGTGGGGTCCGGCCCAACTCAGCCCGTGGGTCCCACGTTGGGACTTGTGACGGTTTTTGAGTTATCGTCATTTTTATCGTGTTTTGTAATATTTAGCAAGTGGGAAATATTAATACGTAAAATATTTAATTAAAAAGGTTTTTCATAAAATTATTATTTCTCACATGTTAGAAATTATAAGACGGGGTCGTAGTTTAATTTGTTATCATTTAAGTCAAGCGGGTTTTTGGGTATAATATGATAATTCACATGTTAGAAGTAGTAATAAAATAACATGTAATGAATATTTTGATTTTATGTCTATGTGATAAAGACTCTGCTTCTAGCCGGTTTGATCCAACGGGTTTGGTCAAACTAAGATCTAGTCAGCCCCGATTTGACTGATGACCCGTCGCGGGACTCGGGTCGGGGATTTGTCTTCAAGTAAGGTTGTATTTAATTAATGAATTAGCCTTAGTAGCTATGAGGCGATATGTTATTTGATTATGATTTATATGCAATTAGTCACATGTTAGGAAATTGTTTCCGTGAATGTTTGATTATATGGTTGGTGTCGTGTTGACTAAGTACCCATAGAGAATTATGAGTATATGGCGTCTTGACCATTCTAATTCTAAATGAGTATCTTGGACCATGACATTGATAGGCCTTACTATCTTTAACGAGTAAGTTCACATGCTTGATAGCTTTGTGTCCCGGCCTGTGGCTTATCTCCAATCGGGCATGGCATCCTAAGATTTCCGCTTTGGGAAGGGAGCCAGCTTAAGTACTAGCCATCTCTGCTTAGGGGGTCGCCTAGTAGAGTTTCTCATGTACGGTTATGTCATGGGACGGGGAATGGAATAGCTGTTGTCGCTAGGTCTGATCAGTCTAGGACTAGGATGTTTTCCTACCTTGTGGTATAGCCTCGAGGTACAGAAGTCGACTATTGACTGGACTAAGAACTTATGCCTGTTTGTAGAAGTATTGGTCTTTCATGTTTGTATGATTCTATGAATCTTAGAAGGTGAGATGCAAGCCGGCTAAGGTTGATAGAGTTTGGATTACCGATTGTTAACTGATTCCCATGATTACGTGTTGATTAGGGTTTGAGTGTATCATGGCCATGTTAACGGTAACCTCTGAGCTAGCATACCAGCTTCCCTACCTCGTGTTATAGTTTATTATCGTATTCACATGATAGCTTTCATATGCTAGGTTATATGTTAGTTAATTGTTTCATAACATGAAAAGCATATCATATATGTTAAGGTTTTGTATTTTCCATATACATTGCTTTTATGTTATTCATGTTTAATTAAACTCGACATTTCGTGGCTGGGAGAACTCGGAGTTACTCCCCACTGACTGTGGCTTCCGTGTTTATATTTAATGCGGTCGAACAGGTGGTTAATGCATATTTGGGGTACATTGACGAGCTAGCGAGCGAAGTATTACCTTGGACCTATATTCGGTTCTTAGATTGTATAGTATTATACACTCTTTTATTTACGTATTTATACGGGAGATATGTCTCCTGTCTTGTATAATTCTTATGTATAATATAAATTTTCTTTTGAAATGACCCTTTTTATTTTATGACACCTTCGTTATGTTTTATTATCTTTTATGTATTTAAATATTTTTTTTTCTTTCCGCAAATTTGAGGGTGTCACATATAGTGAAAGAGAAATACATGTAAAACTAATTAAAAGTTTCATTGATACCAACATTAGAATTACTATGATTGTCTAGGCCTTGTAGCGGTATATTCCTTTCGGATTCGTACCGACCTTTTAGTGGGTCCTAACGTCCTTTCAGCATGGTTAGGTCACTAAACCCCTATTGTTAGTCCTAATTCCCATCCCAATTCTCGTTATAAAGATAGAAATTGACTAATACAAACGATTGTTTATGGCCACTAAACATAGTTATAGAATTTGACACAACCAAAGGAAGAAACAACTAGATGGTTCAAATGGTATCTACTCTTCTTTTAATTCATTTAACTCGTGAATCATTTCAATATTACAACTCTATTTATTTTATTTACACAATGATAATTTTACAATATTAGAATTAATCTAATTTATATGATCATGTGATTAAGTAAATTAACAAGAAAAAGATGTATGAAATTAAACTATGAAATGTAAATACTAAAGTGATTATGGTGACTATGTTAATAATGATTCTAATGACAATCTTTAGGATTATATGATTAGGTAAATTATAATGTGATATGTTAAATAATATTTCGGTTTTAACTAGATTAACTTTAGATTGATTTCCTAACAACAACAATATTATAAGAATATATGATATTAGTGAGATTATAGTTCATGATGATTAAAATTGCATAAGTAAATCAAGGGTAGAGAATTACCGTAATTGGAATACGATTATGTAAGAAATAAAGTAAAGAACAATTGTCTAACCCAATAACAAAAGCTATGAAAACACTAGAGAAATACTAAGAAAACTATAATCTATAACTTGTAAGGAAGAAATAAACTACTAAATGTGTTATTGTATGAAAGTAAAAAGATGCTAAGATATATAAGATATGAGATGATAATAGATAATTGGATGGTTGGATGATTGGATAGATAATTGTGTGTGATGATCATTGGCTTTTATAGGGATACATGGCTGCTGATCCCTCGTCCAAATTCATACCCTAGTCAAAGCATTAATGCACTCATATAAGCTCGGTTTGAAGAGGAGCCAAGTAACGTCCACTTGAAGAAATACCCGATCGGGTATTGGGTAATCCGATCGGGTTTTTGTGTAAGATGGATTTTCCGTCTTTTCATCTTAGGCACGGAATCCTATGCCTTGGTCTTGGTCAATGCAATGCGGAATTGGGCTTGGGCTGATCTTCTCTTGACTTGGGTTGATATTTCCTTTTGAAGTTCAAAGCCAAAGTCCAAAATAAATCCAATTGAGGAAAGATGTAGCAGAATCGTAATCAAATCGTGAACTGGCTATCATCAATTCCTTGAAAACTCGTATCCTAGTGTCTTTGCTCCATAAAGTAGGAAAATATAGCAAAACCGCTTCATTTCCTATAAAACGAGTCAAAATACGCAAAACAACTTGAATAGCAATATTAGCTCATTAATCACTTAACAAAGTGCATAAATCGTATAGAAATCGAGCTAAAACGGGGGATAAATCAGAACAAAATATCACTTATCACCGACAAGGGGATGATGGGAGCCTATATGAAGCTTGGGAGAGGTACAAGGACTTGCAAAGGGAGTGTCCTCATCATGGGATAGATCCATGGCTCCTTGCCATCACATTCTATAATGGGTGTTATATAGAGTCCCGTCGTATCCTGGATTCTGCTAACAATGGAAGATTTGATCAAATTAATGTTGAAATTGCTCACACTACCATTGAATCCATGGCAATTCACGATTCTCAATATAGAAATTCCCGCTCCATACCATTGAGATCTAAGCAAGAGGACCCCACTTTGACACTTTTACAAGCTCAAGTAGCCCTTCTCACACAAAAGCTAGAACAACTTCAATCCTCTACATTTCAACAAAGTGAAAATGGTGTAAGTAAACTTGAAGCCATGATGCTGCAATTGACTCAAAGGCAAGACACCATAATAGCTCAATTCCAAGAGAGCGATCAAGCTAAGGATGCCGCCATCAAATTGTTGGAAGCTAAAATTTCCCAATATGCCTCTTCTAATACCCATCAAAAGCCAGGGCAGCTGCCTTCACAATGTTACCAACCTCACGAAACTGTAAATGCCATTTCCTCGAGAAGTGGTAAGCATAATGATGAGCCCGTGGTTGTTGATGTTGAAGATGAGGTGCCCATGTCAAAGGGGAAAGAGCCCGAGATTCCTATTGAGATCAAAGTCACATTTTCCCAAAGATTAGCCAAGCACAAGGAGGAGGCAAAGTATGGTAAGTTCCTTGATGTCGTCAAGAATTTAAAGGTAACAGTCCCTTTCATTGAGTTGCTTTCCTAAGTTCCTTCTTATTCCAAGTTTATGAAGGAAGTCCTCAAAAAGAAGAGATCCTTCAATGAGCTGAAGACCGTAGCTTTCACTGAAGAGTGTAGTGCACTCTTGCAAAATAAGTCTCCACCAAAACTTAAGGACCCTGGTAGTTACTCCATCCCTTGCACTATAGGCACGTATACCATTGATAAGGCCCTTTGCGACCTAGGTGCTAGTGTAAGTGTCATGCCCTTTTCTATGTTTGAAAAACTTAACATGGGTGCTTTGAAATGCACTAATATTACTTTGCAAATGGCGGACCGTTCTCTAAAACAACCTATGGGTGTTTTAGAAGATGTGCCCGTCAAAGTTGGTAAGTTTTTCATTCCCGTTGACTTTCTAGTACTTGACATGGCCGAGGACTCTCAAATCCCAATCATTTTGGGAAGACCCTTTTTGCACACCACTGGTGCAGTTTTTGATGTCAAGAATGGGAAGTTGACATTAGAGATAGTAGATGACAAGGTGACCTTTAGTAAAAATTCTACCGTTAGGAGTCCTGTGTTAGAAGACTCATGTTATGTGCTTGATATGTATGACTCTTCTATTGTTTCTTCTATGCCTCGATCCTTACTGACGGATCCGTTGGAGGCACATGTTAGTGTTGATTCTCTTGTAGGTGAGCATACTAAAAGCACTACTGCTAAAAGTGCTAGAAGAGGCTATTCCCGGAAAAGCTTGGCATGGATGGAGAATGTAAGGAACGCTATGATGATGAGCTTGGATGATAGTGAGCTTAAAGATAAAGGATGATCAAAGAAAGAAATGGAGTATAGCAAGACTTTTAAATTGCGCTTCTCGGGAGGCAACCCGTGTTCCTTTTCTTTTTGCATTTTTATTTTTGTATTCCCTTTTTCATTGTTAGGATTTATTTTGCAGATGAAAGAGTTTTTGAAGAATCTATAAAGACCTTCCTTGTCAAGTCCAAAAGACTAGCTTGGGGGAGTCCGCGCTGACTAGTAAGCTTCACTCTTCTTTCATTTTTTCTTTTCCCCATTAAGCATCTCATTGCATATTTTGTCTTTGTGCTCACATTGAGGACAATGTGATGTTTAGCTTGGGGGAGGGATTGCATTTTCCCATTTTGCATTTTAGTTGATCATTTTTCAAATTTTGAATAAAAGAAAAAGAAGATTTTTGAGAAAATTTAAAAATTTCTGAACATAATTGAATGCTTTTCATGCTTTGCTTGCTTGTTTACTATGCTATCATGTTACATTTCCCAAACTTAGAGCTTTCAAAAGATAATGATTCAATATTCATTGAATTGTGCATACATGGGGAAGTCTTGTACACAGTAGGCATGGAATGAATCTATAGATGAGTACGCTTGATCTTGACATTTGGCAAGTTACATATATTGTAAGGTAGAACCTCCTTAGGCTGGTACATCTATACCCAATCTCATCTAGGTGTGTGTAATTCTCCTTGTGATGTGTGTCATGTCAAAACGCATAAGTATGGTTCTCATTTCATTCCTATAAGCATTGCATTCATGATTCACTAAGATTTGAAGTCTTTTTCACTTTGAATTACACCTCAAAATTAGCCCTTCATACAAATGCTTCACAAAATAATAGCTACATATAAAAACTGCCTACCCTGTTGAGCTAGTAGCTAGACTATGGTGTATGGGTGCTCTTTTGAGAAGATTTTGTTCCTTGATGTCAAAGTGAATTTGGGAGAACGAAAATGTTCAAGAAGTGATGTTATGTTCAAAAGAAAAAAAGAAAAGAATTGAAAAAAAGAGAAACGAAAAAAAAAAGGAAGAAATAAAAGAAGAAGTTGTGAGTATCTCCTCAAAATGTCAATTCAATATTCAGAAGGAGTTTACCCTTGTGTTTCGTGTGTAATAAGCCAATTTGTTGCTTTTAGGCTTCGTTATCCGTCTTCTGGGAAATTGATCGAAAGTTTGGATTGAGTATTCATTTATCATTGGTCAGTTGCTAGCTCATTCTAACCTTCACATGACCATAACCGTTTGTCCACCTTTCACCCATTTCCCAAAGCCTTCTTCTCATCTTTTCGGCTTCTTTTCTATGTGCATTGTGATCTTTGACTTGTGTTTTGAATTGTTTACCATATTAGATTGCGGACACACTTTCATAAGTCGTAGATAGGTGAGTGTCTCAAAAACATTTACACATAAAGAAATCACCGTTTACATGCAATGAGTGTTCGAGTGTGCCGTGAGAGTCCATTTGTCAAAAGATCATGCAAGAGCCGAAAATTCTGTAGTGAAATTCTTTGTGCTACGCCGTTATGTAAATCTCAGCCATGTTTATGTATCATTCTTGCCCACGTTGTTTTTGGGTTATGATTCATTATGTTTCCAAAGTTTTACGTTGAGATTTGTTTCTGATGGTGTAGTAGCCAATGCTTGCAACCCTTGTCCTGGTATTGTTTGTTATGTTTGCTTGAGGACAAGCAAAGGTTTAGCTTGGGGGAGTTTGATAAGTGAATATTTGTATGATTTTAATCCCCATTTAGCTCGGTTTTGTATGTCATTTGTGCTTTGTTAAGCCATTTTATGAGCTAATATCGTCTTCTAGGCGAATTCCTATGTTCTAACCTGTTTTGTAGGGAAAGTGACGTTTCTACGCCCTTTTTCTATATTCCCGAGCATTTGCCTAGAACCCGACGATTTGAGAGGAAAGCTTGACCAAGTGAAAGGCATTTCAAGAAGGTTCACTAATTCAAAAGAGAGAAGAAGTAAAGACGATGTCGCAGTTGTCAGAAGATCAATCAGTTAGGCGAAGAATTCATCGTTTTACATCAAACCCTATCAAAAACCCGACTCAAGAGGTCAAGGGGGATGATGGAAGTCAAGTCATATGCAAGGGGAGATGAAACGAGAGTCAAAGCTTCTAGAATGCAACTTACCCGATCGGGTAAGTGTGTACCCGATCGGGTATCCCTGCTGCTTCGAGCAAATTGCTTCAACTTCCTCCTTTTGTCCTATATGTTCAATGCTCGACCCCTTCCCCACGAAACCCTAATTCTATATAAAGGATGCTCCAGCCACTCTTCTCAACATATCCTCTTATCATCCTTTCTTCTCTTCTTACATTTCTCTTTAGGTTAGAAAACCTAGATCAAGAGGGGAGAGCCTAGCCTCTCTTCTCTTGTCTAGAACATTTTCTTCTTTTTCATCTTTAGTTCTTAGTCTATTTCTGTCTTTTCTATATCAAAACCTTAGCTTAGATCAATAAGAATTTCATCCTTGTAATCTACTTTGTTGGGTTCAAGTGTTGTAATTCAAGGAACGATTATTCTATGCAAGGGATTTCTATTATTGTTATCGCTTTTGTTGTTGATCGTCACCTAGGTATTTTTATTTTATCCTTTGCTTAATGTCTTTATGTTTTCCATTTAATTGTTATTTTATATCCATGTTATCTTAGATTCATTTTAGTATCGTTATAATCGTCATTTCATTTCATTAGATTGTCAATTTAGCGTCGTTATTATCGCCATATAAAGAGTCTTAAACTATTGTCAAAATCAAATAAACATGTATGTCCTAGTTTTTGTTATTAACTTCATCTTAGATTTAGACATCGCCATGAGTGAGTAGTCACCTTTCTAGGGTGTAGGGTAGCCATGTTAGGTTAATTAAAAGATGATAATTGGATAAAAGAAATTGTGCTTTTAAAACATTGTGTCTATGCATGTTTGGATTATAACGATAGTTGACGATTTCTGATCAAAATCATTGACTAGAATGGAATTCTTTTCCAAGGTAGAGATACGTGAATTGAATAGACAAAGCATGACATGGTAGATTAAGACCTAGTAAATTGCCTAAAAGCCTGCTAGACCATCTGATCTATGATTGTAATGAACACATCATTCTTACGAACTCACAATGAATTATTTGCATGTTCCATATCCAATTGCATCAATATGTTAATCTACATGTGTGAACCTACTTCCCTAGATGTTTTTCATCATTGTTAATTCATCACTTGTTTTATTGTTTTCATTTCCATTTGCTTTTATTTCGTTTTCTTTTATACCTTTTATTAGTTTAGACATCATAATCCCAAAACCCAGAAACTCGTTAGATAAAACCCAATTGCGAGACATTTCATATTCTATAGGAAACACCATCTCCCTGAGGATCGACCCCTACTTCCCTAATTACATTAATTTGTTATTAGCCTAGTCTGGGTAATTTATCTTTGTATCGGGCTTGCGACAGGCACGATCATTGATAAGTGAATATTTGTATGATTTTAACCCCCAATTTAGCTCGGTTCTGTATGTCATTTGTGCTTTGTTAAGCCATTTTATGAGCTAATATCGTCTTCTAGGCGAATTCCTGTTTTCTAACCTGTTTTGTAGGGAAAGTGACGTTTCTACGCCCTTTTTCTATATTCCCGAGCATTTGCCTAGAACCCGACGATTTGAAGAAGCAAGCTTGACCAAGTGAAAGACATTTCAAGAAGGTTCACTAATTCAAAAGAGAGAAGAAGTAAAGACGATGTCGCAGTTGTCGGAAGATCAATCAATTAGGCGGAAGAATTCATCGCTTTACATCAAACCCTACCAACAAACTCGATTGAAGAGGTCAATGGGGATGATGGAAGTCAAGTCAAAGCAAAGGGAGATGAAACGTTAGTCAAAAGCTTCTAGATGACAACTTACCCGATCGGGTAAATGTGTACCCGATCGGGTATCCCTGCTGCTTCGAGCAAATTGCTTCAACTTCCTTCTTTTGTCCTATATGTTCAATGCTCGACCCCTTCCCCACGAAACCCTAATGCTATATAAAGGATGCTCCAGCCCCTCTTCTCAACACAACTCATCTCAATCTCATATTATCTCACACACAACATCTCTTCTTTTCTTACATTTCTCTTTAGTTTAGAAATTGTAGTTTAGATCATTTTCTTCTTTTGTCTTTAGTTCTTAGTTTATTTCTGTCCATTCTACATCAAAACCTTAGTTTAGATCAATAAGAATTTCAATCTTTGTAATCTACTTTGTTGGGTTCATGTGTTGTAATTCAAGGAACGATTATTCTATGCAAGGGATTTCTATTATTGTTATCGCTTTCGTCGTTGATCGTCACCTAGGTATTTCTATTTTATCCTTTGTTTAATGTCCTTATTGTTTTCTATTTGATTGTTATCTTCTATTCATATTATCTTAGATTCATTTTTGTGTTGTTATAATAAAATTTCATTTCTTAGATTGTCAATTAGCGTCGTTATTATCGCCTTATAAGGAGTCTTAAATTATTGTCAAAATCAAATAAACATGTCTATCCTAGTTTTTATTATCACCATCATCTTAGATATAAACATTATCATGAGTGAGTAGTCACCTTTCTAGGTTGTGGGGTAGCCATGTTAGATTGATTAAAAGATGTTAATTGGATAAAAGAAATTGTGCTTTTAAAACATTGTGTCTATGCATGTTTGGACTATAACGATAGTTGACGATTCCTGATCAAAATCATTGACTAGTATGGAATTCTTTTCCAAGGTAGAGATACGTGAATTGAATAGACAAAGCATGACATGGTGGATTAAGACCTAGTAAATTGCCTAAAAGCCTGCTAGACCATCTGATCTATGATTGTAATGAACACATCATTCTTACGAACTCACAATGAATTATTTGCATGTCCTAAATCCAATTTCATCAATATGTCAATCTACATGTGTGAACCTACTTCCCTAGATGCTTTCCATTATTGTTAATTCATCATTTGCTTTATTGCTTTCATCTTCAATTGCTTTTATTTTGTTTTCATTTATGCTTTTTGTTAGTTTAGACATCATAATCCCAAAACCCAAAAACTCGTTAGATAAAACCCAATTGCGAGACACTTCACATTCTATAGGAAACATCATCTCCCTGAGGATCGACCCCTACTTCCCTAATTACATTAAAATGTTATTAGCCTAGTCTGGGTAAATTATCTTTGTATCGGGCTCGCGACAAGCACGATCAATCATCATGTGAACGTTATGTTCTGAGTAATTGAGACTCGACCGAGCGCATACTGACACTCGACCGAGTATGAGAGACTCGACCGAGTACCATTATGCCTCGACCGAGTAGAAATCCCTGAATATTTTGGGAGTATGCTGATTTGAGTCATTCGACTGAGTCTATGTTGACACTCGACCAAGTATGTGTGACTCGACCGAATGCCGTTTTGGACTCGATCGAGTGAAAATCCCTGAATGAATTCTTTCAGTCGATCGCCTATTTTTATGTCAGGACCGTTGTCCGTTTTGGCCGTAGGCTTGTGCTTACGTTTGCCATTCGTATTGAAGATATAATGCCTACGACCAGAGCCAGTGCGTCAGCGGCGACATCGGAGTTTAGTGCCGAAGAGGTGGCCAGACTCGTCGAGCAGAATAAGGCACTAATTGAGGCCCTTAAGACAGTGGGTGGAAATTGGGAGGTGGTAGTTAGCGCTACTACAATCAGCATTGCCATCGCTCGTCACCGACCCACTACTTTTGAGGGTACAGGCGCGCCACATTTACTTAATGACTGGCATCGCGAGATAAAGAGTATTTTTGAGGTGGTCGACTATCCAACGCATCTATGTGTGCAACAAGCTGCATTCTATCTGCGGGGTCATGCGGGCAAGTGGTGTGGTTCAGAGATAGGGAAGCAATCAAAGACTACTATAATGGTGAAGGAGAGCAAGCAATCCCTTAGAGAGATTTCAAGGCGGAGATGAGATTGGAGTTCGTACCTAAGCATGTGAGGGGGAAGATGAGGTCTGACTTTGAGGTCTTCCGGATGACTGAGGAGATGACAGTGACCGAGTACTACAATAAGTTCACTGAGTTGGCAAGCTATGCCGACAAAATGAGTCAGAAGGCCTTAGCTGAGAAGTTCTTGAAGGGCTTGGTGTTTAGGGTCATGAATAGGCTACCAATGCCGGTGGCTAATGATTTTACGGAGGCCTACGATAAGGCATGCAAGCTGAGAGGTTGGCGGTGATAACAAAGGAGGCTAGGGAGGCAATGGAAGGTGGGAAGAGAAAGACGACCAGTGAGGGTGGAGGTAACTCTACGTATAAGAAGTGAAACTATTCTCAGACCAGATCCTATTCTGGAGGGGGTGGCTACTGTGGAGGACAACATTATGGGGGTCGAGCTGCTAGTGAGGTCTCCGGACATAAGTGTTAGGGGTGTGGCGGCGTGGGCCACAAGAAGTTTGAGTGACCATCGTCAGGAGGAGGTGGGGGTTCTCAACCCTCATATCATAGGATCTACTCTCAGAGCATGGCTAGCAATCGGCCTGCAGGTTCATATAAACGACAGGAAAGTCAGAGCGGGACTGGCGGTAGCTATAACCGTTATGATGGTTATCAGAGGCAGAACTACAACAACAACAACAACAACAACAACAACAACAACGAGAAGAATCAGAGTTCGGCTTCAAAGGTCGTAGTATCAGCCAGCACAGTTCAGGGTGGTCAGAAGAACAGTGGCAAACTGTTCGCAATGGGGAAGCAAGCAGCTGAGGCGGACGCTCAGGTGGTTACTGGTACTTTTCTTGTTAATCATGTTCCTTCATTCGTGTTATTTGATTCGGGGGCAACCCATTCTTTCATTTCAAGGAGTCATGTTGCATTGTTGGGGTTGGAGGGTAGTGAGTCTGTAAATGATGAGGTATTTATACCTTCAGGAGAGTCTGTATGCTACCAGGTTGTATAGAGAAGTGTTTATGGTTGTAGGGGAGGTGAACTTCCTGTTGATTAGTTGGAGTTTCCATTAGATGGATTTGAAATTATTGTCGGGATGGACTGGTTGGGTAGACACAAAGCTAATATTGACTGCCATCAGAAGAAGGTGTCTCTAAGGGGATCAAAGGGAGTTAGAGAGTCATACCGGGGGTTCGTGGTGAGGCCTAAGGTGAATTTGATAGCAGCTGTGACGTTGAAGACTTAACTGAGGAAGGGATATCCTATGATCTTGTGCCATGTGAGGGATACCCGAGTTGAAGAGCCGGCTGCGGATTAGATAGAAGTGGTGAATGAATTCGATGATTTCTTTCCGGATGAAATACCGAAATTATCTCTAAAGACGGATGTGGACTTTAGCTTGGAGTTGAAGCCGGGTACGGGACCAATTTCTAAGGCCCCGTATCGTATGGGACCGAAAGAACTTGAAGAGTTAAAGAAGCAGCTGAATGATTTATTGGACAAGGGGTACATTAGACCTAGTGTATCGTCGTGGGGTGCTCTAGTACTGTTCCTGAAGAAGAAGGAAGGCCGCTTACGGGTATGCATTGATTACCGTGAGTTAAACCATGTGACGGTGAAGAATATGTATCCATTACCTAGGATCGACGATCTTTTTGACCATTTGAGTGCAACTAGGGTTTTCTCGAAGATAGACTTGAGGTCGGGGTGTCATCAGCTGAGGATAAAGGATGGCGATATTCCGAAGACGACGTTACGTTCGTGATATGGGCATTATGAGTATGTGGTGATGCCGTTTGGGTTGACTAATGCACCAACGGTGTTCATGGATCTTATGAACCGGATCTTCAGTCCGTATTTGGATACGTTTGTGGTGGTGTTCATCGACAACATCTTGGTCTATTCTAAGACTAAGGAGGAGCATGCTGAGCATCTGAGGATCGTACTACAGACTTTGAGATACAACCAGTTGTATGCCAAATTGTCTAAATGTGAGTTTTGATTAGAAAAGGTGGCATTCTTGGGGCATGTGATATCAAAGGAAGGGGTAATGGTAGATCTTAGTAAGATTGAGGTGGTGTCTAACTGGGAGGCACCCAAGAATGTAGCTGAGGTAAGGAGTTTTCTGGATTTGGCTGGGTATTATAGGAGGTTCGTGAAGGACTTCTCAAAGACAGCTAGACCTATGACGGCGTTGATGAGGAAGGAGAACAGGTTTTGCTGGGATGAGAGTTGTGAGACGGGGTTCCAAACCTTAAAGGAGCGTTTGACCACGGCTCCTGTGTTAGCATTACTTGAGGGGAGTGAGAATTTTGAGGTGTATACTGATGCATCGAAGTGTGGCTTGGGGTGTGTATTGATGCATAATGGTAAGGTGATTGCGTACGCGTCAAGACAGCCGAAGCCTTATGAGGTGAACTACCCTACTCACGATCTTGAGTTGGGTGCGGTGGTGTTCGCGCTGAAGATTTGGAGGCACTACCTTTATGGTGCCAACTTTAAGGTGTTTTCGGACCATAAGAATCTGAAGTACATCTATACCCAGAAGAAGCTGAATATGAGGCAGCGGCGGTGGGTGGAGCTAATTGGTGATTATGCAGTACAAAACGAACGCGAGAAACTGACGGAAACATTCCGTCAGTAACACCAAAATTCCGTCAGTAACGCGCGTCACTTCAATTGGTAACAAAAATTTGACTTCTGGCGGATTTTCCGTCAGTAAACTGTTTTACTGACGGATGATTCGTCGAACAGTTCAAGGCCAAAGTCAACATATTGTTGACTGTGCTGACGGAAATTCCGTCAGTAAAGTCAATATTATGTTGACTTTACGGACAAAAATTTTCGTATGTATAGTCAATATAATGTTGACTAAAGTCAAAATATTTTTGACAGTACTGACGAAAATTCCGTCAGTAAAGTCAATATTATGTTGACTTTAGTGACAAAAATTCCGTCAGTAGTCAATACACCAGTGCCTGGAAACAACAGTCTGCTGTCCAGCCACAATGCGTATATTGCATTGTTTTAAACGGTGAAAATTTCAACAAAACGTGCAATACAGAAAATACATTCGTCGAGCGCAAAGCGGTAATTCATACTCACATCAACCGCATGAGAGGGAATCAACAAAAGGCAACAAAAATAAGGCGAAAGATTGATGGAAATTGGAAAAAAAATATCCATTACATAAAAAGTTAAACAAGTTCATACAACTTTCTTACAAACTTACAAATTCAACCGATTCACTAACTTAGACAAAACTAGTGTCTTTGACATAACCACTAACTTAAGTAGATGACAAATTACTAACCTAAGGGGGTAACGGAACCCCGTCCAAAGCCGTGCCCATTGTCCGCATCTTAATATTATTGTGGATCTAGTATTTGGTCAGATGGTATGTCATCTGCTTTGATTATGTAATCACCTTTAAACATCTATTTACTAAATGTCGTTTCTTTATTGCTTGTTGTGATGCTTACTACCTCGGGCAATCGAGATGGTAGCACTCACATGTGCTAAGGGGGTCTTGTAAGGCTCCTTGGTATATGGGGGTGTTATAGATATGGCTCAAGAGGTCGATGCGATCCCAATTTTATTGGGTCGACCTTTCTTAAAGACCGCAGGAACCCGGATTGATGTTCCTAAGGGTTCCTTGAATATGGAGTTTAATGGGAAGGTGGCAAAATTTGAAATTAATCCACCTAATTTAAATAATTCTATGGTCTCTTCTTTGTGTGTCATTGCCACTAACCCCATTCTTATGAAGAGCCGGAAGCCACTACTTCCGAGCAAAACTTGTGAGACTTTGCAGGTATCTACTCATAAGCCACAAAAGTGCAAGATATTGTGGGCTAGTCGGAAAGATGTGAAAGCTAATAGAGGTAAGGCCAATGCTTGGTATGACGGTTGGTTTAAAAAGGAGAAGGTAAAGGGACACGACTCTCCAGTTTTTCGATTTCATACTTAGTCTCATTGGTCATCTTGCATTTGTCAGGTATATCTCTAGCCCTCTTTTAAGTCGGGTGGTTTAACACTACACGAGATGTCGAGCCAACGACGTTAAACAAAAGCGCTTCCGGGAGGCAACCCGTAGATTTGTGTGTGCAATTTTTGCAAAAAAATAAAAAAAAGGTCGGAAAAAAAAACGAAAATTAAAAAAAAATGAACAAAGAAAAATATCGGAACCCTTGAACTACTAATGCATATTTATGGTGTTGGCGACATAAGAAGGGAGATATAGAAGGTTGGATGGGTAGGATAGTGGCTATGGTGTGGAGAAACCGCAATGCGTTTTTGTGGGCATTTTGCTAATGCGGTTGGAAGTAATGGTTAATTTGGAGTAGAGGCGTATAGGTAAGACCAAATAAGCTTAGTGTTTTATTGTCTTTGTTTCACTTGTGTTATTTGGTCTTTGATTAGGATCAGAGTAATAAGGGGCGTTAGTATTCTTTGATTACTCTTGTGTTTTGTTGGTTTTGTTGTGATTGTGCTTCACGAAGGATGTTAATGGCCAAGTGTGGGGAGGAGGCGAGGTGCGTGGATTGCTTTGTGTTGTTGAGGCTGCTTGATGGTTTATGTCGTTGTTGACGCTTTCTTGAGGTTTGTTTTTCTTTCCCCTTTATTATGTCCTAGTAACATTAAGGACAATGTTTCAACCAAGTGTGGGGAAGGAGAATCGTTCTAATTTGTAATCATTTGTATTGTGTGGTGTGTTTATTTCAGTCATTTATTTCAAGTAAAAAAAAATGAAAAAGAAATAAAAGAAGAAAGAAATAAAAGTATACCGGCTAGGTGAAAACCCGAAAGGGCGCCTAGGCAAGATTGGGATGTGGCCGAGGACGGAGTGAAAACCCGAAAGGGCGCTCCGAGTAAAATAAAAAACGAGTCGCGTGCCACGGAGAGTAGAGTGAGTTTGAAAAAAAATTTAGCTAGAATGAAAACCCGCAAGGGCGGGCGCTTTAGGCAAAACGAGGGATTGAAATGAATGCTTCCAATGTTTTTAACCTTTTGCTATTATTCTGACCGTCTTGTACGTATGAGTTTATTGTAAGTCTGTAATACACGGGTTTTGCGATCCTTTCCAAAACTGTGGTGCACGCGCGGGGTACCACGGCTAGAGAAACGAGGGACAAGCGTGAAAACACGCATTTGTGGAGTCGCCACCAACTTTTGTGGGAGGTTGAGACCGTTCGAATACTTAATGTCATGTCAAGACACAAAGGAATGACATGAACACTAAGAACTCGTTACCCTTAGCATTCTATGTCTAGAATGACTCTCGTGGATGCCAATGAACACGGATGTTCACATAGTCTGGAGTAAGAGGCGAGGGTACGTATTAGGAAGTTCTTTTGATCGAACACCTAATCCCGTCCGCCTTGATAGCAGCCTCTACTAATGATTAGGGAAACTCTTCTGTTATTGATGTGTTGTCGGTTATATGCATGTTATGCAACATCCACGTTTTAATCCTAACATGTGAACTTAGACTATGTCGGTTGAACATGTAATTTAGCATTCAATTATGTCAAATAGGATTTAGGATTGATTGACATATGAGAACACAAGTAGTTAAATCATACAATGATTCAATACAATGATTAAATAGAACTATAAAAGAAATATTACAATTGATTACAACGGATAGGGGATCTATGTCGGAAATATGTTTGAAAGAGTAATTGAATTAAAGAAAAGAATTGATAAAACTAAACGAATCAGATTAGCAGCGATAATACGAATAATAGTCGATTTATTACCTAATTAAACTACGTCAAAGCGAACCAGGAAGATCAGAGACAGAAACCAGCCCGGAACAGGCGCAGCAAGAGGTGTGTCCTCTAGAAGAAGCTCAGCACTCTGTGCGTATGTTCCTGAGTTGGGTTCTGGCTATGAAGCCAGAATCGCAAACAGTTAATGTTCGTTGGTGATTACGGTTTATTAATGATCTACAAGTCGGATTTAAGTGATTTAACAGATTAATTACACTAATTATATCAAAGACGAATCTAGAGATTAAATATAGACAAATCTAACCTCTAAAGACGCAACTTGATAGATGACAAAAACTAATAATATTGAATATTAGGGATTTAAGTCAAGAACTAAATAATAATAAGAAAACTAAAAGTAATAATGAAAGAAAAGGTTTTGAAACCGATTTTGACATAAATCCAACATTAATCTTACATTAATTAAATAAAGTACAATAAAAAAGGATTAAACGCCCTCAGACTTACATGTTGACGAAACGAGATATGAACTAAAGTTATCGATTTAGCGACAGCTCGACTCGATTGTAAAGAAAGTGCCCTCGTAAGAGGAACGACCGATTAGTAAAAGTTGATTATTGTTGAGTTGGTCAAATTGGTAGGTCAATGCAATAACGAGACATGTACCCAGAAGGATCTGAGCTTACGTGGTCGATTGATCAAGCACTTAGTTGTCAAAATGCTTAGAGCAAGGTCTAGAATGCAAAGAGAGATAAAGAAGGGCCGGAACACTCGCGTGCCTTGAAAGTGTGCACGAATCTCTCCTTATATAGGGAGAAATCCGAAGAGTTATGGAATAACTCGAACACGAAAAGAAATCTAGAAAATATTCCGGAAACAGTTAAAACGAGCTGGGAAAGAGGCGCAGCAGGAACTGCGACTCTTGGAAGAGGCGCATCACCCGTTGCGTCGCTTCGGAAGCAGTTTCCTACTTTGAAAGAAATATTTCCGCGTTTCTTTATGAGAATTGCGGTAGATTTCGAAATCTTTTCCAAATAAAATATGAATATATTTTACCGAGAAAAAATAAGTTTTGAAACATTAAAATATCCGGAATATTCCCGAGCGTTCAGGCACGGTTTTAAAGACGGTTTAGAAAATGAAGCGGTTTTTGACCCGGGCTCCAAAATGACTCTACTGATTGTCAAAACGACCGTATCGGCACGTAGACGACGACTAAGGGGTAGACACAACTGTTTAGGCTATCACTTGACGATAAACTTACAAATTGTCACAAATCGTTTCTCATACCAAACATTCGGCCCAATCATCACTGGGTGGTCAGCGGAAGGTGTAGATTCGAGGTATCTAAAAAGTCTTGTTACCTCTCTCATGCTTCTGTAGACCGCTGTTTATCTAATTTTTGAATGAGTCCTTTGAGTTTACTCGAGGACGAGTAAAGGTCTAAGTGTGGGGAAGTTGATAAGACGGGTTTTGTACGCGATAAGACGATCGATTGAATGCTAGTTTAAGAGTTAAATGTGTGGTTTAATGAGGCATTATTTGTATTCATGTGTCATCCCTATTTGGTGCTCAAATTGGTGATAGGCTATCGCACACCTATGCAAATATAAATTTCCCTAGACACAAATAAATGTAGTACGAGGGGTCGAACACAAGGAGACGGGAATTTCGTTATGAAATGCTATGAATTGACTACTATCAAAGTCGGTTTAACGGTTGGTTTAGTTTTGATGTTTAGCTAACTATGATGCCAATCAAATAATATTAAAAGAGTCTAGGGGAGTCGGGTCACTCATGCAAATACGTAAATGCTCATGTAAAACATAGGAATTCTTAATATTGTTAATTGTTTAGGCTAAAGACACCCATCTCTCGATATTAGTGTCAACCTTAGGTCGAGTCCTAGAAAACTTTCGTTATGACTAGAGTCGTCCTACTACACCTGCTTAGTCTAATCCGATTCCGTGCCTCTCGACTTATAGAATGAATTAACAAATTTAATCAAAGCAATTGGCCAAATAACAAAGATTAACATAACAATACAAGCATGTGATAGAAACAATTTACCAATATTAATTCATCCTTATTTTAACATTATAACTTACTAATTATGCATGGCTTCCTTAATCCCTAGACAAATGAAACTACTCACTCATGTTGATAATTAGACTAATAGTATTTGATATAATAAGCATGATGAATATAAAGTTATAATGGAAAACAACTTGTTAATAAAATGTGCTACACTAAGTGAATGAAAACTAACAATTCTAATGTAGATAACAATGAAACTATGATTAACTAATGTTACGATTAACTAAATGATTTGTAAGGTAAATCACGGAAGTGAATACTAACATAAAACTAGAATTAGGATTACCGCAATAGAGAAATATAACTCGAAAATGAAGAACAAATAACCCAAATGCTTGAATGGAAATATTGAAATACAACTTCAAAATGTAACCAAGTGTTTGAAAAAAGTAATAACTAAATGTTTAACTAAATATGAAACTAAGAGAAACTTGTGCTTAAACTAAGGAAAATGTAAGGAAAGATATGAGAGATGATATGAAAAAGGATGTGTAAGATGTGTGATAAAAGATGCCCCTAAGTGTCGAAGTCCCTCTCCTTTATATAGGGAGAAGGACTTGAAATGCATGCATTGACAGAGACCAAACCCCGGCTATATTTTCTTAATTGCTCCATTTAATGCTTAAGGAATCGTAAGCTATGCCTTTAAGCACCTTAATTTTCCGGTTAATTGCATAGTTTTGGGATTCCTTGAGCATCCAAAGGAGCATCCTATGTTGAGTTGTGGACTCCTTGCATTGGGCTTCATTTTTGGCTTCTCATTTGCATTTCAATCCATTTCCCAATCCTTCATGCTTGGCTTGTCATTTTCCATTCTATCCTTCCATGGTCCATCTTGCTTCCATTAGCTTGTTGGACTTTGGTTCTTGCTAATTGTGTTAGGAAAAAGCCTCTAAATGCTTAGATTCCTACAAAACATAGCCAAAACGAGCAATGCATCTCGAACACGTAATTAGCTCACAAATATACTAAGCAAAGTATAGTAATCATGTAAAATCGAGCTAAATTAGGGGGTAAAATCATATAAAAACTAGACATATCAAACTCCTCCAAGCTAAACCCTTGCTTGTCCTCAAGCAAGCACAAAAGACCAAGACAAGAGAGGAAAACAACAAAGTCCCCACAATTGCAATATCCAATTTTAAACTATCAAGCATAATGATTCAAATCCCGAAACAACATGGGCATAAGGATATTGCAAAAACATGGATGAGATTTACATGGCGGCGTAGCATGAAAGACTTCAATTGAACTTTTCGGCTCTTGCACGATCTTTTGACTTATGGACTCTCACGATTCACTCCAACTCATTTTAATGTGAAAAGATTTTTGTGAGTAGCACTCACCTATCCTCGACTCATGAGAGTGTGCCCGCAAACTAATATGGTAAAAATTTCAAAACTACAAGCCAAAAACATTCAAATGCAAGCATGAAAAGGAAGCCATAGGTAAGTAGAAGGCTAATAAGAAATGGATAAGAAAGGGAAACAAATGATTTATGGTATGTGGAGCTAAGTCAAGCTAGCAACAACCATATGTAAGGATGCTCAATCCCAAAACTATCCCAAAATTTCAATACAATTCTCAAGAAGACTCTCCAAAATATATGAATAAAACATGAGAGTTTCTTAAATATTTTTCTTCTTTTTTTTCTCATACAAAATATGCTTCTCTTTTTTTCATTTCATGCTTTTTCTCCTTTTCTTTTCTTTTCTTTTCTTTTTTTTCTCATCTTTTTTCTTTTCTTTCATTTCCTTCATTATTTTTCTTTCTTTTTCATCTCAAAGCATTAAGACCAAGCTCACAATGATACTTCAAAATAGAAAAAATCCTAAATAAGCATCCAAACACAATTAATCAAGGCTACTAGCTCAACAAGGTAGACAATTTTTATATGTAGTTAAGGATAGATTTTTGTGAACGGGTTCAAAAAGGCAAATTCAATCATGTGAATGGCTCCAAAATGCTAACAAATGAATGCATGCTTATAAATTAATGAAATTAAAACCATACTTGTGCGTTTTTGATGTAGCACAAACCATAAGGAGACCTACACTCACCTAAGAGAGTCCGGATATGGATGCATCGGTCTAAGGAGGCTCTACCTTACCAATTTGTGGCTTGCCAAAAGTCAAGATCAAGCTTACTAGGTTCAATTTCCATCTTCCACCTACTATGTCAAGACATCCCCATGAATGCAATTATCCCGTCAAATAATAGAGAATCATTAGCTATTAAGCTCAAATTGGGACATACAAAGTAGGCAAGCAAAGCATGTAAAACACAAATTTATTTCAAAGTTTCATAAATTTTCTAACTAAATGCAATTCCTAACTAAAATGCAAATGCAATCCCCCCCCCCCCCCAAGCTAAACACAACATTGTCTTCAATGTGCCAATATGTAAATCACCCAAGCTAACCGTAAAAATGGTTCAAAGCACAAAACAGGGAAGACAAGAGGTTAATATTTAATGGGGAGTGGGAAAAATACAACTAAAGTGCAAAGCAAAAATAACTTACTAGACCAGACTAGCTAGCTTCCCCCCAAGCTAGTATGTATACGGGGGATACCTTCATGCATCAATCAAGTAAAGGGCCAAAAGTTGAAACCCTTCCTACTCTACTTCTTACCACGACCACCTCCCGAAGTATCACCACTACCACTAGGGTCATCACTTTGAAGAGGAGTGAAATATTCACCAATATTTTGCCCACTTCCAAGCCCCTCTCCATAGCTACTATAGCCACCAACATATCCGCCACCATAGCCTTTTCCTTGAAATGCTTCAACTCCATAATCCGAACCACAAAAATCCGGACCGGTAGCATAGTGAGTAGAAGTACCTGCATCATGGTTAGGAGGAGGGAATCCATCCGAGGGATAATGATAAAAAGCTGGGTGTGGTCCCACGGGTCGAATCACCCCTTGCCTAGCAAAGTGATCATAAATAGGATACAATGCAAGCCTTTGGTCATCACGAATAGCATTAACACTAAGATTAAGGTCGCGCATCATATCCATCACACCAACGCTAGATGTGGAATGACGTGCTTGAGTTGGTGGAACTCGCACACGACGGTCAACGGTGGTAGCTTTCTCACCTCTAAGTGGCAAATGGTAAGTGGGTTGAATAAAGGGGCAATTCTCACGTCGGGGGTTTGGTATGGACCAAAGGTTGAAGCTCTTCCGTCTATCCCGGTAGTGTAATAGAATCTTGATTACCAATCCTCCAAATCATATCCGGGTGAGAGCTCCGAAACCAATTACAAGATAGGAAATAGTCACAATCAAGTCCATCCCCCCTTTCCTGACTCTCCAAAGGAATCAAATCGGTGGTATCTTGGTTGAAACGGCAAACGCTATGGGCAATTCTAGTAACCAACCCACCCAAAACAATGGACCTATTGGTAGTATTACATTGTTTGGTCAACTGGCTAGCAAATTTGTAAGGAATATTCATTTCCCACTCGGCATCACCGTTTACATTAAGAAAGGCACCTAAAATTTCGATCTCGATACTCCTCACCGAGTGAGGCCCATTCCTCCCAAAGAAAGTCCACCCCATAAATCGTTGCCAAATACGAATTTCGGGGTAGTGGATGTATTGGTGAGGGGTATGGTCCCAACCAGTGAAAGGGTAGTGAGAAATGGATGCCCAAGTCAAGTCAGGTAGGTAACCCTTGGGTGATTCTGTACACAAGCCCTCACATCTCAAAGCAAAAATCTTGGCAAAGTCCGACAAATCCATACGATAATCATTATTAAACAACCGGAATGATACAAAATGGACAAACCCTTCACGTTTTGATTTATGAAACTCGAAGGAACTCAAACACTCAAGTATGAGTTCGAGAAAGGTTAGATAATCCATTTTGTAACAAGCTAGCATACCAAGATTTTTAAATGAAGCCTTAACTTGTTTATCAATTCCGATTCTTTTCAAAGAAGCGTGATTGATAAACTTGGTTGTTTTCATACCTTTGGAGCGTAGGAGGACCCAATTATCCCATTGTTTTTTATCACTGAAGATCACTCGGGGATAATCAACATCATGCAATTCCGGTACATCGGGCATTTCAACATCCTCCGGAGCTCGGGAGGATTCCGCACCACCTCTTCTTCTCTTTGGAGCACCTTGGGTAGGAGCTTTTCTAGGTGCCATTTTTCCGAAATTTTAAGACAAAATTTTAAGACGAAATTTCATCTTAAGGCTACTAAAATCCATCCAAAAAACAATAATAGAACGAATTAGTAAACTAATTCATCCTACAAACGTCAATAGAGTACAAGACAATCAATTTTTTAGCATAATGAAGCACAAAATCAATTTCCCCCAATTTGAGTTAGGGTTTGATAAACTGGATTAAATTGATTGACATGGATGAAATTAAAGAGAAATGAAGGCAAAACTTACTTGATGATGGTGATGAGTGAATGATTCTTGCAAAGTAATGAAGAAATTGATGTTTCCTTTGAGTTTAAGTGAAAAAAAAGAAGAAGATAGGGTGATGAAGATACCGTCGGGTTAGAATAAGGGGATAGCTGGAAGTTTATTGTCTTATCACTACTTATTAAAGCAACAACCACAGAGCCTACGTGGCGCTCTGTGGTTGAAAGTCAAATTGTCAAAGGCTACTTTTTTCATCCCTAATTTTTAGGCCCATGTTCTCTATGGGAATTAATTAGAAAGTTCATTGTTCATCATCCACTGTTCATATACAAAATTCATCCGTTTCACTTATAATTTATATTGACATATATTATACGGAGTATTTAATTGGCTATATAGTCAAAACCATATTACAATATAGTCATAAAAAATACAAAACTTTGAATGTTTCTACCGTGTTCATAAAAACTTGAAAATAATTACTGAAAAAGTACTAATGTTATAAAAAATAATCATAATTGTACTCCAACGAAATAATAAATACAACTTTTAAATGAAAGAATATATTATTCTATAAAAGTAAATAATTTACAAAATATAAAAGAAATCTATTTTTTTATTTGGATGAAATACTTTACTTATATAAAAAAATCAGCTAATTAATTATGGTTGAAATTGATGAAATAAAAGTATGAAAAAATGAAAAAGCGAAGAAAAAAAATACTAGAAAATAAACCTGAAGTAGAAAAAAAATAAACTAAACAATTGGAACACTTTTTAGTAAAATCGAATAAGCAATAAAAAAATTCGTTAACATGATATAATACTAAAAAAAACATCAATACATGAAATGAGCCAATGATAACAAGGAATAGTGATTTATTGTGGACTATTATATTTAAAGTTGACGGGTGAGAGAGCCGAGAGAGTGAGGGAGGGGGGTACTCTGAGGGAGAGGGTACTCTGAGGGAGCCGATGATAGGGTTTGTTATCATTTTCAGGTTTTTTTTTTATATAATATGGAGTATATGAAGTGGGGTATATGAATAGATGATTAGATATGAAGGTTTTGTTTGGGCCATAAATCATAGTCCATATTCCATAGATTAATATAAATTTGCTAATTTTTCACGGCAAGTCTTGCTTAAGACGACATCCGTCTTAAGTTTAAGACGGGTCAAATTATGTAGTTGATTTGGCTTAAGTTTAAGACGGATAATGCCTGTCTTAAATGATTATTTGTGACTATTTATACCCTAAGTCTTGCTTAAGACATTTTTATCTGTCTTAAACTTAAGACAAGTCAAATACTACCAACTAAAGAAAATAAACATAAAACTTTTGATATTTAATAGGTAAAAAGGGTGATTTGGAATGTATTTGACCCGTCTTAAACTTAAGGCGGATAATGTCCGTCTTAAATGAGAATTTGTATTTTCCATATGGGCTCTTACTATACCAAGTAAAAGTTTGAGTCTTAAATAGTAATTTGTTAATTATTTTATTGAGTAACTGTTTGTTGAGGTACCTTCAAATATGATTAATTATTTATACATTTTTTTTTCGCATTAGTTATTCATATTTTGTTTTCATACAACTTTATTAATAGTGTGACATACATTTTAATGAGATTTATAACGTATATAATATTTTTAGATATGCACGGGTCAAATTTTTTTTTTTCTTTCTACTCAATCTCTACTACATGAAGGTTGGCTCAAAGCTATTATTTTTAGATATGTACGGGTTAAAACTGTCATTTTGTCTTCTGCACGAATTTAACTAAATGTAAAATAGATGTAACAATTTTTAATTTCATCAATTCTATGTTAATTTCCAGCTGAATAATATATAAGTAAACTTTTTTTAGCCGCCCGAGTAACAATCCCGAGTAGAAACTCAAATTTAGTTAACAAGAGGACGTATCGTACTATAACAACTACACAGCCAATTGACTCTAATATATCATTTATACTAATACTAATTATAAGCGAAACTTTTAAATATAAATCCAAAACCCTCTCTATAACTCGATTTATTACGTTGCCAAACTAAAACTGTTACATAATAAGTAGGGAGATTTTATTAGTTTAACTCAAAACATTACTCATTTTGTAGATAAATTTAAAATGGGGTAATTATTGAATATAAAACTTAAATCTATATTTACAATTTGTAGATAGACTTAAAACGAGATAATAATTCAATATAAAACATAATCCATATTTGCAATTTTTAATATAACAATCTCTAAATCAGCATACCCGTGCAATTTGCACGGGTTTAAAACTAGTAAAACAAATAAACATCAGACGCATAGAAAATTGAAACTCCGATCGAGGCCTGGGAACCCCGATCGGGGTTTGGCCCCTGTTAGTTCCTGACTTTTTCCCGTGTTTTGTAGTATTAATTCCCCGAACGGATTTCCGTGCTTGGGGATGCTTGAATTTTCTCATCGACTCTTTGTGTCTTCATTTTTCTTCTAAAAATAAAAAAGAAACATCGTCAAGTCTAGTTAAGTCTAAAAAAAACGAGAAATTACGGAAAATAAGAAAATAAAGAAAATCAAATGAAATCAAATAAAAGCTTGGGTTGCCTCCCAAAAAGCGCTAGTTTAACGTCCCGCACGACGTATGAAGCTCGAGTCGGTTCAAGCGTCCATGCAAACTCCCTCGATTATCACTACGATCGCATTCTCATGGTAGACCTTCAAACGATGGCCATTGACTTTGAATTTTTCGCCACTGGTGGTCATTACTTCAACGGAACAAAACTTGTTGACATTTGTGACGGTATATGGACCGGACCACCGCGATCGTAATTTTCTCGGAAATAGCTTGAGGCGGGAATTAAAAAGTAACACCTTATCACCGATTTGAAACTCCTTCTTCAAAATCCTCTTATCATGCCATCTTTTTGTTCTCTCTTTGTAAAGACGGGAGCTCTCATAAGCTTGTAAACGGAACTCATCTAGTGCATTCAATTGTAATATCCGGTTTTCACCACTCAACTTGGAATCCATGTTGAGCTCCTTGATTGCCCAATAAGCTTTATGTTCCATCTCAACGGGGAGATGGCACGCCTTCCCATAGACCAACCTATACGGTGAAGTACCAATATGTGTCTTATATGCGGTACGGTAGGCCCACAAGGTATCATCAAGCTTCATGCTCCAATCCTTTCGTGACTTGGCAACAACTTTCTCGAGTATGGATTTGAGCTCACGGTTAGAAACCTCCACTTGGCCACTAGTTTGTGGATGATAAGCCAAGTCTCTTCTATGATAGACCCCATATTTCTCCAATAAGGTATCAAGTTGTTTCTCACCAAAGTGAGTACCACGGTCACTAATGACCGCTCTTGGGACCCCAAACCTCGGAAATATGATCTTCTTGAATAAGTTAACCACGGCACGAGCATCGTTCGTTGGAGTAGCTATTGCCTCGACCCAGTTAGAGACATAATCAACGGCAACCAAAATATACCGATTCCCTTTTGAGGAAGGAAACGGTCCTTGATAATCAATCCCCCAAACATTGAATACCTCCACTTCCAAGATACCATGTAAAGGCATCTAATGCCTCCTTGATATAGAACTCGTCCTTTGGCAAGCATCGCAAGCCGTAACGAAAGCTTTGGCATCTTGGAACATAGTTGGCCAATAGAAACTGGATTGCAACACCTTTGCAACGGTCTTGGATGGTCCATGGTGACCACCATAAGGACCACCATAAGGAGAAGAATGACATCCTTCTAGCACCCCTTTCACATATCAATGTGGGATACATCTCCGAAAAAGCCCATCGAAGTAAGTAATGTTTGAATATATATGGATCATCCCATAGCAAGAACTTTGCATCGTGTAGGAATTTCTTCCTCTGTTGATATGAAAGGCAAGGTGGCAATTCCTTTCTAACTAGAAAGTTGGCTATGTCGTCATACCAAGGAGTATTGGCTTCCAACATCATTAGAGCATCATCGGCGAAGAAATCATCAATAGGTAATTCAATACCTCCATCATCAAACCTCAAGCGGGATAAGTGATCGGCACAACATTTTCGGCCCCCCTTCTTGTCTTTAATCTCAAGATCAAATACTTGCAAGAGAAAGATCCATCCTAACAACCTCGGCTTAGCTTCTTGTTTGGCAAGGAGATGCTTGAGAGCGGCATGATCGGTATAAACAATGACTTTGTAACCAATCAAGTAAGAGCAAAATTTGTCCAAGGCATAGACAATGACAAGTAGCTCTTTCTCCGTGGTGGCATAGTTGATTTGAGCCGCATCCAAGGTTTTGCTAGCATAGTAGATAGCATGGAGAACCTTGTCCTTCCTTTGTCCTAGCACGACACCTACCGCATAGTCACTAGCATCACACATGAGCTCAAATGGTAAGTTCCAACCGGTGATTGGATGATAGGTGCGGAAATCAAAGCCTTCTTGATCCTAGTAATAGACTCAAGACAATCATTAGTAAACACAAAGGAGCATCTTTTAAAAGAAGCTCCGTAAGGGGTTTGGCGATCTTAGAAAAATCTTTAATAAAACGGCGGTAGAAACTCGCATGGCCTAAGAAACTCCTTACTCCCTTGACATTTACCGGTGGGGGTAGTTTCTCAACAACTTGGACCTTAGCACGATCCACTTCAATTCCTCTTTCCGAGACAATATGACCAAGTATGTACCACCCCTTCATTGACCATGAAGTGACACTTTTCCCAATTCAATACCAAGTCAACCTCCTCACGACGCTTCAACACTTTAGACAAGTTAGCCAAACAAGCATCAAATGAAGAACCATAAACACTAAAATCATCCATAAACACTTCCATGATAGACTCGATAAAGTCGGAGAAAATGCTTATCATGCAACGTTGGAAAGTGGCGGGGGCATTACAAAGACCGAAAGGCATTCTACGGTAAGCGAAGGTACCATAGGGACAAGTAAACGTGGTCTTCTCTTGGTCATCCGGGTGAATGGGTATTTGAAAGAACCCGGAATATCCATCAAGATAGCAAAAATACTTATGACATGCCAACCGCTCCAACATTTGGTAAATAAAAGGTAAAGGGTAGTGATCTTTCTTGGTGGCCAAATTCAATCTCCTATAGTCAATACACATTCTCCAACCCATTACAATCCTAGTTAGAATAAGTTCATTTTTATCATTTTTGACTACGGTGGTTCCTCCTTTCTTAGGAACCACTTGAACCGGACTCACCCATTTGGAATCGGAAATTGCATAAATAATTCCCGCATCTAATAATTTAAGCACTTCCTTTTTAACCACTTCTTGCATGTTAGGATTTAGTCGTCTTTGACCTTGGACACATGGTTTATGATCTTCCTCTAGATGGATTCTATGCATGCAAAACTCGGGGCTTATGCCCTTTAAATCATCCAGTTTATAGCCAATAGCTTTTTTGTGGGATTTTAAAACACAAAGCAATGAAGACAATTGACTCTCACTCAAATTAGCACCAACAATTACCGGACGCATTCCCTCATCATCTAGAAAAGAATACTTCAAATTAGAAGGGAGGGGTTTAAGTTCGGTTTTTTGTACCTCAAGGTCTTGAGGTGTAGAAACCAAACCTACGAAGTGTGACCTCTCCTCCAATGATAACTCTTCTCCATCCAATTCATTCTCTAAAGCATCCACCTCCCCATTCCCAATCTCATAATCACCTGCAAATGATTCTAATAGCAAGAGTGCCTCCAATGGTTCTTTAACCAAAGTTCGAGAGATAGAGTCATTATAACAAGGTCAACAACATCCAAAACATCAATAGAAAAGAAGGACTCTTCTAACATTGAACTCTTCATGGCACTATTCAAATTGTATGTGACCTTATCGTCACCCACTTCCAATGTAATTTTACCATTCTTGACATCATTTACCGCACTTGCGGTATGTAAAAAGGGTCTTCCCAAAATGATTGGGATTTGGGCATGTTCGGCCATGTCAAGAACAATGAAATCAACCGGAATAAAAAATTTACCAACTTTGACGGGAACATCCTCTAAAACTCCCAAAGGGCGTTTTATAGAACGATCCGCCATTTGCAATGTGACACTAGTACATTTCAAGACTCTCATATTAAGCTTAGCACAAATAGAGTAAGAAATGACACTTACACTAGCACCTAAATCACATAAAGCTTTATCAATTTGATAGGTACCAATTGTGCATGGAATGGAAATACTACCGGGATCTTTTAACTTAAGAGGGGACTTATTTTGCAAAAGAGCACTACACTCGGCGGTAAAGGCTATAGTTTCTACCTCGTCAAAAGTCCTCTTATTAGTTAAAATGTCTTTCATGAACTTAGTGTAAGACGGAATTTGAGTGATTAATTCTGTAAAAGGAACAGTTACCTGGAGGTTCTTCACAATTTCCATGAATTTACCGAATTGAGTGTTCTTGTGATGCTTTGCCAATCTATGAGGGAAAGACACTTTGACTTTTTCCGGCTCCTTTGTCTCAACAACCTTCTTTGGAGGAGCATACTCCACATCTTTGACTTGCTCAATCACAATAGGATCATCCTGTTGGAGTAGGTGTCCTCCACAATAGTGTGCCACATAATAAATCTCATTAAGGAATACAATTGGGATATTTATTGACTATATATATATATATATATATATTCTATATATATATATATATATATATGATTAGTCAGTTGATTAACGTAAATCAATAACGGTTGGCTGACTAGAGTTTGACGTTATTGTCGTATGAGGGCGGTGATTGCACTGAAAGTATCAAGGAAACAAGCACAATGTAGGCAAAGTAAGCTAAGTTTAGGACACTAAAAGTTTGTTCTGTTTTGTTTGTGTTGAATGCTGAAAGAAGGAGATAGAACCTTAACCAAAGCACAAAGCCAATGGTTGAGGGTTGAACCTTGATCCCAGTACACAGCTAAGGGTCTAAGCTCACTTCCAAGCACATAGCAAAGGAAGTTTCTCAAGAACACAACCAAAAGATAATAACAGAAACAAAGGTTTCAGTTTTTGTGTTTACTTCAAATCTACCTTTCATTCATTAGCAATAGGCTTATATAGGCAATGAGATTACATCTTACTCGTTCTTTACATCCTAGGGCCATAATTGGCTTACAAAAGAAACAGAAATAAAAGCTACATTGTTCAGAACTAAAGCAATAAAGTAGAAAAGCAGTTCTAATGAGACAATCTGACTTAATTGATTTGTTTAGGTTGATCTGGTGAAGGAGTGGACTTTCAGGTTTGGTTATTGAGCCAAACTGGAGTGGGATGAGTGCCAAAGGTTCTACTAAAGAACCCTTGAGCTGGTTTGTTCAAAATAGGAAAGTCTGATAGTGACATTTGAACTACTGCAAAAAGGCTGAATTCTGGACAGTTTGAGTTTGTCCCTAAGCTAACTTTTGTTTTGTGCATTTCCTGGAGAAGAATCCCTGGACAAAGTTGTAGAGGACCCTCCCTAGGACTAATATTGATCATTGGTTAGGTTTTTTTGAGTGTGTAAGGCCCCCATGGACCCTGTTTAGAAGGACTGTGACTGACTGGTTGTGGCTGAGGGTTGTTGTTGTTGTTGTGTTGGGTTTGTTTTGTTGTTGGCTGGGTGTTGTCTTGGCTAAGACTTGGGAAGTGGATGGCTAGGCATTGTCCTGGTTGGTGGGGTGTTGTTTTTGTTGGCATGAAATGATTGTTACTTGGGCTGAATAAGGCATTGTCATAGCTAGTCATGGTGTTGGCTGTATTGTTGTTGTTGTCTTGAATGATGTTGTTCTGGCTGTCTTGAGCTTGTGTCTTGCCTTGATCATGTACTCCTGTTGCAACCTCCCCTTCTTGAAAAGGATTTGTCCTCAAATCTTCATCACCTTCATCATCTGATTCACCATGGTAGGGGCTCAGGTCTCCAACATTGAAGGTACCATGGACACCATAACTTCGTGGTGGATCCACCTTGTAAGCATTAGGACCCAGCTTCTCCAATATTTCAAATGGTCTATCAGCTCTTGGCATGAGCTTGTTTCTTCTCTTGTTTGGAAATCTCTCCTTTCTTAAATGCAACCAGACAAGATCCCCTGCTTTGAACTCCCTTGCTTTCTTAGGCCCTTTGGATCTAGCCTTGTACAACTTATTGGATTTCTCAATCCGTTTCTTGACTTGCTCATGAATCTGTATCATTTGTTCAGCTCTTTTCTTTGCATCATAGTTTGCTTTGGTTCCTTTGACTGGGGCCAGGTCTGTAGGCATGAGAGGATTAGTACCATAAATTGTTTCAAAAGGACTCTTACCTGTGCTGCTAGAGGGGGCTCTGTTGAAGGCAAACTCAGCTTGTGCTAGCCTGAGATCCCAATTTTTCAAGGATTTTGAAACAATGCTCCTCAAGATCTTCCTTAAGGTCCTGTTAGTGACTTCTGTCTGCCCATCAGTTTGAGGATGGTGAGAAGTACTAAGCAGAAGCCTAGTCTTCGATAGCCTCCACAATGTCCTCCAGAAGTGACTCATGAACTTTGTGTCTCTATCTGAGACAATGCTCCTAGGTACACCATGTAACTTGACAACCTCCTTGAAGTATAGCTCAGTCACTCCCAAGGCATCTTCAGTCTTCTTACAAGCAATGAAATGTGCCATCTTACTGAACCTATCTACAACCACCATGATGGAATCCTTTCCCCTTTGAGTTCTTGGTAGTGCTACAATGAAATCCATGCTGAGATCTTCCCATGGTTTGTTTGGTACTGGGAGTGGTGTGTAAGGACCAGCCTGAAAATTTGCTTTGGCTAGCTGACAAGACCCGCACCTCTTGAGAGCATCTTGCACATCACTGAGCATCTTAGGCCAATAGAACTGATCTTGTAGTATATCATAGGTCTTCTGTACCCCAAAGTGACCAGCAAGGCCATTGGAGTGAACTTCTTTGACCAGCAGCCCCTATAAGGTCCCTTAGGTATACATAGCCTGTTTCCATAGAATAGGTAGCCTTCCTGGGCTGTGTATTTGCTTCCTTTCTTAACTTGCCCTTCCTGATGCACCTCCCATTCATCCCTGAAATCTGGGTCTTCCTGATAGAGCTCTTTCATGAATTCAAACCCCAACACCCTTTGTTCCATGAATGTTAACATCACAGATCTTCTAGACAATGCATCTGCTACAATATTGTTCTTGCCCTCTATGTATTTGCTGGAAAATGAGAAGGATTGCAAGAACTCCACCCATTTGGCATGTCTGGGGTTGAGTTTATGCTGCCCATTGATGTACTTGAGGGCCTCATGATCAGAATGCAGCACAAATGGCTTAGGTTTTAAGTAATGTCCCCAATGATTCAATGCTCTCACAATGGCATAGAACTCATTGTCATATGTGGAGTAGTTAAGCTTAGCCCCATTTAACTTCTCACTGAAGTATGCAACAGACTTCTTCTCTTGTGTAAGCACAGCTCCTATGCCAAGGCCACTAGCATCACACTCTACCTCAAAGAGTTTGTTAAAATCTGGTAGAACTAATATTGGAGATTTACACAATAGCTCCTTGATCAGGTTGAAGGACTTCTCAGCCTTATCACTCCACTTGAACTCTCCCTTCTTCATGCACTCAGTAATAGGGGCCATGATTGAGCTAAACCCCTGTATGAATCTCCTGTAGAAAGAGGCTAACCCATGAAAACTTCTAACATCAGTAACAGTTTGAGGGAGGGGCCAATCCTTGATTGCCTTAACCTTCTCAGGGTCAACTGCTACCCCTTCTTTAGAAATGATGAACCCAAGGAAGTAAACCTCAGGCTGCATGAAAGTGCACTTCTCCAATTTGCCATACAGTTTGTTCTCCCTTAGAACCTCAAACAATAATCTCAGATGCTGCATATGTTCTCCCTTAGTTGAGCTATAAACAAGAATGTCATCAAAGTAAACCACCACACATTTGCCTAAGTATGGCCTTAGGACTTCTGTCATCAACCTCATGAAGGTACTAGGGGCATTAGACAACCCAAAAGGCATTACCAACCATTCATAGAACCCATGTTTAGTTTTGAAAGCTGTTTTCCACTCATCTCCTGCTCTTATCCTTACTTGGTGATAGCCCTGTCTTAGATCAATCTTTGTGAACACTTGAGCCCCACTCAACTCATCCAAAATATCATTAAGTCTAGGTATGGGGAACCTATACTTAATAGTAATGTTGTTGATGGCTCTACTGTCAATGCACATACGCCAGGTCCCATCCTTCTTTGGTACAAGCAAAGCTGGTACAGCACAAGAGCTGAGGGACTCCCTGACATAACCCTTGTTTAGCAGCTCACCTACTTGAAGCTGGAGCTCTTGTGTAGCCTTAGGATCACTCCTGTAAGCTGGCTTGTTGGGTAGGATAGCTTCAGGTACTAGGTCAATGTGGTGTTCTATTCCCCTAAGTGGTGGCAGTCCACTAGGGAGCTCAGTAGGAAAGACATCACCATAAGCTTCTAGAATAGACTTGACCTCTTCAGGGATATCAACCATGCTTATCCCATTCTCCTTGGCAAGCAGTATGTACACAGGTTGTAACTCACTTAGCTCTTACACTATTTCTGACTCACTTATCAACATGACTTCCTTGGAAACCTCACTCATGGGGGTTGGGTTGATCTTTAAAGCAGGTGGTAAAGGTGCCAGGATGATTTTCTTCTTCCCATACTTAAAAGTGTAGATGTTGTCCCTCCCATAGTGAATGGCATCCCTATCAAACTCCCATGGCCTTCCCAGCAAGAGGTGACAAGCATACATAGGTAGAACATCACACAAACTTTCATCAACATACCCTTTACCAATTGAGAAAGGTACAATACACTGCTTATCCACCTTAATCTCAGCTCCTTTGTTCAACCATCTGAGTTTGTAAGGTAGGGGTGGTCCTTGGTGGGTAGGGCTAGTTTGTCTATCAGGGTTTTGGAGGCCACATTAGTGCAGCTTCCACCATCAATAATGAGATTGCAGACCCTACCCTTGATAGTACATATGGTCCTAAAGATCTGGTGTCTCTGGTCCTCTTCTAAGGGCTGAGGTTGATCATGCATTACCCTCCATGTTACCAAACTTAACCTAGCATCAGGCTCTATCAACTCCTCACTAGCCTCTATCTCAGGCTCTTCCATTTCATCATCACAGACCAAAACCCCATCCTCTCCCCAATGAATTACTTCTAGGGTGCTCAGAGCTCTTTTAGATGGACATTCTCTAGCAAAATGTCCATATCCTTGACATTGAAAACTTTTTTTGAGAGGGGCAGTTTTTCTTTGGCCTGCATCAACAGCCTTGCCTTTATCAGGGTTGAAAGGAGTCTTAGTAGGAATCACAGGTTCTCCTATCTTGACTCCTACAAAGGGTTTGAAGGTAGGGGTTCTAACAGGTGTCTTAGAGGCACTGGCTTTTCCTTTCCCAAACTTTTCTACCCTTAAAGACAAGTTGACAGCTTCCTCAAAGGAGTATATATTTTGTAGCCTGACTTTACTAGCTATCCTCTCATCCAAACCTTCTAAGAACCTTGCTATCTTTTGCTCAGGTTTCTCAACAACCTCACATTGCAGTGTGAGTTGTTCAAAGTCCCTTAGATAAGATTCTACAGGTCTTTGGTCTTGTTTCAGGTGAGTGAGCTTAATGAACATGTCCTGAGTGTAGTCCCTAGAGATAAACTTAGCCCTCATTTTCTTTTTCAGTTTGAGCCATGACTTATTAACAGGTTCTTTCCCTTCCCTAACCCTCAAGGTTTTCATGTTTTCATACCACAGTGAGGCATAACCTTTTAGTTTCATGATAGCAACCTTAAAAGCCTTTCTATCAGTGTATCCCTTAAACTCAAAGACTCTTTCTACAGACCTCAACCAATCTAGGAAATCATCAGGGTTCATGCTACCTAGAAAGTCAGGGATTTCTACCTTTATGTCTTTGTCTTGGTGTCTGAGAAGACTTTGATCTGAGCCATCTGAGTCTGACATTTCAAATTGATCTACATGTTGCCTCCTCCTTCCTCCACCTTGTGGGAAAGGTGCTCCTCTTCCTCGACCTCTGCCTCCTCTTGTATCATTGTTCTGTTGGCCCTCAAGAAGTTCATTGACAGACCTGGAGACTTCCATCACAGTTCTGACAAGACCTTGAACTGTGGTTTCAAGACCTGTAATTCTCTCTTCACTCATGGTTGATTTTGTGTTTTTAATGTAGTTAGGTAAATGAACTCACAAACCAAAGCTCTGATAACCAATTGCACTGAAAGTATCAAGGAAACAAGCACAATGTAGGCAAAGTAAGCTAAGTTTAGGACACTAAAAGTTTGTTCTGTTTTGTTTGGATTGAATGCTGAAAGAAGGAGATAGAACCTTAACCAAAGCACAAAGCCAATGGTTGAGGGTTGAACCTTGATCCCAGTACACAGCTAAGGGTCTAATCTCACTTCCAAGCACACAGCAAAGGAAGTTTCTCAAGCACACATCCAAGAGATAATAACAGAAACAAAGGTTTCAGTTTTTGTGTTTACTTCAAATCTACCTTTCATTCATTAGCAATAGGCCTTATATAGGCAATGAGATTACATCTGACTCGTTCATTACATCCTAGGGCCATAATTGGCTTACAAAAGAAACAGAAATAACAGCTACATTGTTCAGAACTAAAGCAATAAAGTAGAAAAGCAGTTCTAATGAGACAATCTGACTTAATTGATTTGTTTAGGTTGATCTGGTGAAGGAGTGGACTTTCAGGCTTGATTATTGAGCCAAACTGGAGTGGGATGAGTGCCAAAGGTTCAAGTAAAGGACCCTCGAGCTGTTTTGTTCAAAATAGGAAAGTCTGATAGTGACATTTGAACTACTGCAAAAAGGCTGAATTCTGGACAGTTTGAGTTTGTCCCTAAGCTAACTTTTGTTGTGTGCATTTCCTGGAGAAGAATCCCTGGATAAAGTTGTAGAGGACCCTCCCTAGGACTAAGATTGATCATTGGTTAGGTTTGTTTGAGTGTGTAAGGCCCCCATGGACCCTGTTTAGAAGGATTGTGACTGACTGGTTGTGGCTGAGGGTTGTTGCTGTTGTGTTGGGTTTGTTTTGTTGTTGGCTGGGTGTTGTCTTGGCTAAGACTTGGGAAGTGGATGGCTAGGCATTGTCCTGGTTGGTGGGGTGTTGTTTTTGTTGGCATGAAATGATTGTTACTTGGGCTGAATAAGGCATTGTCATAGCTAGTCATGGTGTTGGCTGCATTGTTGTTGTTGTTGTCTTGAATTATGTTGTTCTGTCTGTCTTGAGCTTGTGTCTTGCCTTGATCATGTACTCCTGTTGCAGTGATCAACTGAACCCTTTCGGTCACACCTATAGGATGAAATCCAAATAGTAACTAATTATTTGTATATGATACAGTTGATTAGTTCATTACATATATTTGATATGTACGAGAGTTTATTGTTAGACATTGAGTTAAGAACTCAAATTCGATTAAGTTTATTTTTCAATTATGCGATAAGTGACTAATAACTTTATATCTTATTTAATATGATTAAATAAGATTTAACTTAGTAATTAATCGTTAAATTACTAAATTAGTTGAGGTTTTGAGATAGAGGTAAGTAGTTAATTATATTTACAAGGAGTTGTAAAATAAATTAACTAAGCATTGTGGGACCCATTATATATTGATATAATGGTAAAATATTACTTAAAATGTTAAGTACATATTATTTATTTATTTGTGTCATATAATTGTTATATGATCTAATTAACACTTAATTATACAAGATAATTAAGCATATGACTAATAAGTATTTGTGGGACAAATATCAAAAATCAAAATGGACCATAATAAGCCACATGTGGCCGGTTATGGCATGTGTAAGAAGAAATGATTTTCTTCTTTTCTTCTTACACAATTCTCCTTTTTATTGTGACATAACCTACATACTTGATAAGTGAATATTTGTATGGTTTTAACCCCCAATTTAGCTCGGTTTTGTATGTCATTTGTGCTTTGTTAAGCCACTTTATGAGCTAATACCGTCTTCTAGGCGAATTCATGTGTTCTAACCTGTTTTGTAGGGAAAGTGACCTTTCTACGCCCTTTTTCTATATTCCCGAGCATTTGCCTAGAACCCGACGATTTGAAGAAGCAAGCTTGACCAAGTGAAAGGCATTTCAAGAAGGTTCACTAATTCGAAAGAGAGAAGAAGCAAAGAAATTTTCGTAGTTGTCGGAAGATCAATCAATTAGGCGGAAGCAATCATCGCTTTACATCAAACCCTATCAACAAACCCGACTCAAGAGGTCAAGGGGGATGATGGAAGTCAAGTCATAGGCAAAGGAAGATGAAACGTTGGTCAAAGCTTCTAGATGACCACTTACCCGATCGGGTAAGTGGTGTACCCGATCGGGTATCCCTGCTGATCCGCACAAATCGCTTCAACTTCCTTCTTTTGTCCTATATGTTCAATGCTTGACCCCTTCCCCACGAAACCCTAATACTATATATAGGATGCTCCAGCCACTCTTCTCAACACATCACACACCTCTTCATACTTCACTTCTCTTCTCTTCTTACATTTCTCCTTAGATTAGGAGGAGGGGGAACTAGCCTCCCTTCTCTCATTTTCTTCTTCTTTACTCTTTAGTTCTTAGTTTATTTCTGTCCTTTAGCTTAGATCAATAAGAATTTCATCCTTGTAATCTCCTTTGTGTGATTCAAGCGTTGTAATTGGTGAATCGATTATTATGTGCAAGGATTTTCTATTATTGTTGTCATTATCGTCATTGATCGTCATATAGGTATTCCTACTTTATCTTTCGTTTAAATATCTTTATTGTTTTCCATTTTATTGTTATTCTCTTTACATATTATCTTAGATTCATTTAGTATCGTTATAATTGTAATTTCATTTCTTAGATTATCAATTAGCGTCGTTATTATCGCCATATAAAGAGTCAAAATCAAATAAACATGTCTATCCTAGTTTTCATTGTTAATATCATCTTAGATTTAGACATTATCATGAGTGAGTAGTCACCTTTCTAGGGTGTAGGGTAGCCATGTTAGATTGATTAAAAGATGTTAATTGGATAAAAGAAATTGTGTTTTTAAAACGTTGTTTCTATGCATGTTTGGATTGTAACGATAGTTAACGACTTCTGGCCGGAAATCATCGACTAAAATGGAATTCTTTTCCAAGGTAGAGATACGTGAATTGAATAGACAAAGCATGACATGGTGGATTAAGACCTAGTAAATCGCCCAAAAGCCTGCTAGACCATCTGATCTATGATTGTAATGAACACATCATTCTTACGAACTCACAATGAATTACTTGCATGTTCCATATCCAATTTCATCAAAATATCAATCTACATGTGTGAACCTACTTCCCTAGATGCTTTTCATCACTTGCTTTATTGTTTTCATTTTGTTTTCATTTATGCTTTATATTAGTTTAGATATCAAAATCCCAAAACCCAGATATTCGTAAGATCAGACCAAATTGCGAGACATCTCACATTCTATAGGAAACACCATCTCCCTGAGGATCGACCCCTACTTCCCTAATTACATTAATTTGTTATTAGCCTAGTCTGGGTAATTTATCTTTTTATCGGGCTCGTGACAAGCACGATCAATACTTTAATCATTCTAACATTTCCTACACTCCACCATATTGCATGTGAATAAATTAACAAAATAAGAGGCCATATTGGCATGGGTGGTCCGGCCATAGTGGCTATATAATGAACAATAGTTGTTCATTTGTCACTATTTCATTTTGTGCTTAATTCACACTTCTCTCTAAAACTCATCCTCTCACTAAAACTCTCATAATACTAATATTTACTAAGTATTACTAGTGTAGTAATATATACTAATATTAGTAGCATAATATCTATCTTATTATCTAGTTAATAATAAGGGTAGATTATTTGGTATCATCTTGGTGCAACTTGAAGGAGGTCTTCTAATTTGGAGATTGCTCTTGTTCATCATTATTTATAGCTCAAGAACAACAAGAAGCAAGAAGGAGTTCTTGTTGTGCCCATTTAATTTCCATATCTATGTGAGGAAATTTCTACTTTTATATATATGTCTTTATATTTGCATGCATGTTACATAGATCATTAAATACTAAATTAACAAGTAAATTAGTAACTAATTAGAGGAGTCTAATTAAGGTCTATGGACTTTCACCACCTTCTTTGGCATAACCTCATCTATCTTACCACTAGGGGAAACCTCCAACTCAACAAGCACCTCCTCATTGTCTTTGGGCATGGGTGGCTTATCATACTTTGCACCACTTCTCAAGGTGATTGCATTGAGAGTATCATGTGGTTGCTCACCTTGAGGTGGTAATTGACCCAGTCTCCTTTGAGAGCTAGAAGTGGCTAGTTGAGCCATTTGTTGCTCTAGCATTTTGGTGACAACCCTCGCGAATGCGGAAATATAAAACATACAAGCATGTGAAGTAAATTGCGGAAATACGGTATTTTAAAAACTTTTATACATGCAAGATAGATAAAACGAGGAGTGTCAAAATATTAGAAACTAAGTACGGAATATAACAAAGAGACGGAGTCTCTCAAAATGTTAGCAAAGAACAAGTGTTTAGCACACTAGCTAATTAACGACTAGAGGTGAATCTTCCAGGGACAACGCCCGCTAGCTCACACCCGAACCCAAAATAGCATAAGCAAAAAGCCATCCATGCAAGCAACCTGTTCATTCATGAAAAACATGAACGCCACAATCAGTGGGGAGTAACTCCGGGTTCTCCCAGCCATATCACATTAAACGTACATAGAAGGAAATACGAAAGTAAATTCATCATATATGAATATACATGTGAGATACGATAAGAATAAATAGGCCAATTTGATAAATAATGATAAGAGCATATGGAATACAAATCCGAATACATCATGTTATTCAAAGACTCGGGGATAGACACTCTTAGGCAACCGAATACGCTCACTAGGCTTACATTCAACGTTTGAGCGATAAGTTTGATAAGATTGAGGATCGGGACAAACAAACCATACCAAGTCATTCAATGATCAATAATATAATCATTCATCCAACCATACTAATATATTGACGACATCTCTCACGGTAAATGAAACGCACTAGCATCGTGTACAATAGCAAGACAAGCCAATGGAAGTCCACAGGATAAGACGTTTCCCTGAACCGTATACGATAAGACGTTTCGTATACTCATGACCCAGACAAATAAGTTCAGGGATAAGACGTTTCCCGGAACCATGTACGATAAGACGTTTCGTACACACAGACCTAATCCTATTGGTAGGACGACGAAAATAATACGGTCCTAGTCTAAACCTGGCCAGACTCTCGGAATAAGACGTGTTCCGATTCGACATGTGGTAAGACGTTCCACATCCAAGACACGGACTTACAATAAATATGCCGAGTACCCCAAATTCGGTAGATCAATTCACGAAAGAGGCGGAAAGAGATCTATAGTCAAAGTCAAGCTAGTACGCTACATGCAATAACATAAATAGCAGGTATAACATTTGCGGTTCGGGGTCGATCACGCATTGGTTCGCCTCTCCTAACAAACGTCGTATATTCCCCACTAAACATGCATACAAGCATCAAGGATACACACATCCACTCCGACCCATTCCAGTCTAACGCGTATAAGGTTGTAGCCCCGGGAAATAAGAGTTCATAGCACAAAAAAACATAGTTACTCAATTCATAACATATGGAAAACCGACTTCAAAGTGGGACATATCAAAAATAGTCACAAAGCATGAGATAGGATTCTTAAAGTAAATATGATAAACATGAATCAATAAATGATAACATAAAGCATAGACCAAGTTTTAAGAAGACATAATCAATAGAAAACAAGAACTTCTCCTAAACAAAAAAGTTATTTGGAAATAACCTAAAAAAAGGGTTTACTTCAAAACTGCATAACTAGAAGTTCTAGACATGCAAATACCGAAATTACAAGTCGATGGTGATTGTTGATGGGTGGGTGATAGCTTATCTTCTTACGGTTCCAACGATAGGTCACAAGCCCAAAACAAGCAAGTAACGAAGGAGATATGATCATTTTACGAAAAGGGGTCAGTGCAGTGAAAATGCACAAGTCACGACCGTGACTTGTATTTCACGCCCGTGACATGAGTTACCAGTTCACCCGAGAGCCTTCAACATACATTAAACATTTTCACTTTTCATAATTCACTTCTAACAACTATCAACAATCAATAATCATCATCAAAAATCATCAACTAACAACAATCATTATCAATACTACAATTCCTAAGCTTTCTAATCGTATTCTAAATACGAATTCTAACATAGAAATCATGTAAAACACGTAAATGATATCGAGTAACCCTTCACCGTTACCTTTACGCGTCTTTAATCGATTTCTAAACCTTCCTAGTCTCCACCTACATACAATTAGATAATAAAAGATGAATATCATTCACCTTGAGAAAGACGGATAATTTAAAAAGCGAGAAAGACGGTAATTTTATTACCAATACGGATAGAGGAAGATAAGAGGGGAAGAATAAGACGAACTTACGTGAATTTGAGCGAGTAACGAAGGAGTAGCGACGAATCTAAGACGGATAAAAAATGGAGGCAAGGTTTTATGGGGTTTTCTTAGAGAAGAAGGAAAAGTTGAGTTGTGTGAATGAATTAGGTTAGGGTGAGGAAGGGAGTATATGAGGGAAAAAGTCAACGAAAGTCAAATACGACTTAAGACGGGTTTTACTTGAAAACTCGCGGAAATTCCAAATACGAACTCGGAAATTCTAAATTCGACTCGGAAAATTAAATTCTAAATTAAAACTTAATTTCGCTGAAAAGTATCCGTAAAATATTTTTACTAGAAAAATAGGGTACATTTGCGGGCGTTACAATTTTGATTGCGGAACCATGGCTTTGATCATTCTTTTGAAATTGAGCCAACATTTCCGATTGAGTCTTAGCCAATTGCATTACCAAGAACTTGAGTTCTTGATAATTTTGTTGGACATTTTGGGGTGGTGGAACTTGGCTTGGTTAGGAGTTTTGGATTGGTGGTCTTTGTTGGTAGTTTTGATTTTGATAGCCCGGTGGATAATTGAATCTTTGTTGTGGGACATAGGCATTTTGTTGAGCTTGAGGCACAAAATTTTGTTGGGGTTGAGGATTGAGCACATTGTTGCTTTTGTAGGACAAAATGGGGTGGAATTTTGTGTTTGGGTTGTAAGTATTGGAAAAGGTACCCGGTGGATAAGAACTTTGTTTAAAAGTTTGAAAAGCACATACCCCTTCCATAGTAGCTTGGCATACATTGGAGAAGTGACCCGCACCTCCACAACTTTCGCAAACAACAATTTGACTAGTAGAAGACACGACATTGAGTTGATGAACCGCCTAATGAGCCTCCAACTTTTCTTGGAGTAAAAGGATTTGATTCTTCAAAATGCTAGTGTCGCCAACTACCTCTCCTCCTTGGATGGGTGCACTCCGAGAATTAACATATTGGGCATCGTGGATCGCCATGGATTCAATGGTGGCATGAGCAATATCCATGTCAATTTCTTGAAAACGCCCATTGTTGGCGGAATCAAGAATTCTTTGGGATTCGGCACAACACTCATTGTAGAATGTTATGACAAGGAACCAAGCATCCAACCCGTGGTGTGGGCATTGCCTTTGGAGCTCCTTACACCTCTCCCAAGCTTCATATAAGCTCTCAAGAGCTTGTTGCGGAATCCCGTGATTTGGCTCCTCAAAGTTTGAGTTTTCTCGGGTGGAAAAAACTTTTGATAGAAAGCAAGAGCCAATGTCTCCCAATTTGTCACTCCCATGGTGGTACGATCAAGGCTATTTATCCAAAGTTTTGTCTTGCCCTTCAAAGAGAAAGGAAAAAGTATTTCCCTAATTTGGGCTTGAGTGACACCCGTTTGGCGAATCATGGAGTAATAGTCACAAAATTTTTGCACATGCAAATTGGGATCCTCCAAAGGACTTCCCCCAAATTGCTTCCTCTCCACAAGGGTAATGAAAGCTGGTTTGATCTCGAATTCCGGGGCGGTAATTTGAGTGGTAGTGATACCGGCCGGAAGCATAGCCGCGGTGGGCTTGGAATGATCGGAAAGTTTCACCATTCTATTAGTTGGTGAGGGTGGTGGTGATGATGATAAACTAGAAACCTCCTTCATTTCAAAATTTTCCAGATCGTCTAAGTAAGACTTTCTGGCACTTTCAACTTGCACGGGAGAAGAGGCGTCTTTTACTTCTTTCCAAAAGCGTCGTCTTCTACGAAAGGTTTTCTCGGGCTCGGAATCCGGTGAAAGTAATTCTTCCTCACGAGAAGACCTGGGCATAAGGCAACAATCTTCAAGGAAATTGTAAGTACGGTCTCAAGGAATAAGTGTTCCTAAAGACAAGAGAAAATTGATAGAAGTCTAAAAATCAAAAACGAAATAAAATCGTTTCCCCGGCAACGGCGCCCAAATTTGACAGGCTATCGCACACCTATGCAAAGATAAATTTCCCTAGACACAAATAAATGTAGTACGAGGGGTCGAACACAAGGAGACGGAAATTTCGTTATGAAATGCTATGAATGGACTACTATCAAAGTTGGTTTAACGGTTGGTTAATTTAGTTTTGATGTTTAGCTAACTATGATGCAAATCAAATAATATTAAAAGAGTCTAGGGGAGTCGGGTCACTCATGCAAATACGTAAATGCTCATGTAAAACATAGGAATTATTAATATTGTTAATTGTTTAGGCTAAAGACACCCATCTCTCGATATTAGTGTCAACCTTAGGTCGAGTCCTAGAAAACTTTCGTTATGACTAGAGTCGTCCTACTACACCTGCTTAGTCTAATCCGATTCCGTGCCTCTCGACTTATAGAATGAATTAACAAATTTAATCAAAGCAATTGGCCAAATAACAAAGATTAACATAACAATACAAGCATGTGATAGAAACAATTTACCAATATTAATTCATCCTTATTTTAACATTTACAACTTACTAATTAAGCATGGCTTCCTTAATCCCTAGACAAATGAAACTACTCACTCATGTTGATAATTAGACTAATATTATTTGATATAATAAGCATGATGAATATAAAGTTATAAAGGAAAACAACTTGTTAATAAAATGTGCTACACTAAGTGAATGAAAACTAACAATTCTAATATAGATAACAATGAAACTATGATTAACTAATGTTACGATTAACTAAATGATTTGTAAGGTAAATGACGGAAGTGAATACTAACATAAAACTAGAATTAGGATTACCGCAATAGAGAAATATAACTCGAAAATGAAGAACAAATAACTCAAATGCTTGAATGGAAATATTGAAATACAACTTCAAAATGTAACCAAGTGTTTGAACAAAGTAATAACTAAATGTTTAACTAAATATGAAACTAAGAGACACTTGTGCGTAAACTAAGGAAAATGTAAGGAAAGATATGACAGATGATATGAAAAAGGATGTGTAAGATGTGTGAAAAAAGATGCCCCTAAGTGTCGAAGTCCCTCTCCTTAATATAGGGAGAAGGACTTGAAACGCATGCATTGACAGAGACCAAACCCCGACTATATTTTCTTAATTGCCCATTAATGCTTAAGGAATCCTAAACTATGCCTTTAAGCACCTTAATTCTCCGGTTAATTGCATAGTTTTAGGATTCCTTGAACATTCAAAGGAGCAACCTATATTAAGTTGTGGACTCCTTGCATTGGGCTTCATTTTTGGTTTCTCAATTGCATTTCAATCCATTTCCCAATCCTTCATGCTTGGCTTGTCATTTTCCATTCTATCCTTCCATGGTCCATCTTGCTTCCATTAGCTTGTTGGACTTTGCTTCTTGCTAATTGTGTTAGGAAAAAGCCTCTAAATACTTAGATTCCTACAAAACATAGCAAAAACGAGCAATGCACCTCGAACACGTAATTAGCTCACAAATATACTAAGCAAAGTATAGTAATCATGTAAAATCGAGCTAAATTAGGGAGTAAAATCATATAAAAACTAGACATATCAATTGGCTACTTTGATCGAGCATGAGACCCGAGTCGAAACCGAAATGATGAGCTCGATGATGTCGAAGTGAAGCATGAAAGTAATTAAGGGGGGCAAGAAGAGCAAAGGAGGGCCGCCTAAGACAGTCAGGCGAGTGATAGGCGGGCATTGGACGAGCCATAGGAGAGCGCGCGCAAAACAGGGATATTGGGCGAGCCATAGGAGAGTCGCCCACCAACTAGGCGAGTGCTAGGCGAGCGTTGGACGAGTTGCGGGCGAGTCGCCCAAATCTGGGCTAGCCGCCCAGATCGCGGATTCGCAAATTTCCGAGTTCTTATGCAAATTCCTTTGTTCTATATTATTATGTTATTATTAATATTATTATTATTATTATTATTATTATATTAGGAGAGTAATAGTATTAAACTGTAATGCCCCGAAAAACAGACAGGTAGCTCAAAATAGCTCTTTTCATTAAAAATAGACAACAACGGAATTACAGGGCGTCACCGCCGTATTCCCCCTCCGGAAATACAAGGCTTATACAATAAAATAAGTATACTTATAAGACTAACCCAAAAACTCTATTTAACTAATTATACATTTTATAAGTCTCGTTCTATAAGTCTCATCTTCTATATGAAGTTTCTCACACTTGACCCTCCCTGATACTTGTACCTGAAAAATATATAAAAATAACGGGATCAGCCAACCACAGGCTGAGTATGACTCTGGTTGCCTCCACCGGCCTTATGTCATTTTCATTATTCATTTTTCCTTATTCCTCATTAATATCACGTCACCCAGTACAATAAATTACCCGAGTATAGTAACTTACCATCATACAGTATTTCCTGCCAACGCGTCAAGTCTCCAATCATTATATCATTTCTTATTTTCATAAGAACACATATTCATATCACATTAGTGTCGGTCTACCATTACCGAACAAGAGAGACATTACGCTTTCCTTTATTCATGAAGAATTATCTTCATTACGTTAGAGTACGAGCTTACCTTACCGGGGACTGGTAAGTCATCCACTCATCCAAACATTTTACCATTTATCACTTCAATACCAACAAGATAGATATATATAAACATATATTCACATCACACTAATATCGGTATACCATTAATGTATGAGAGACATTACTTTTCACATAGAGTCAACGCCCCTGGAGCCAACGCTCCTTTACTTTATATGGAGCCAACGCCCCTGGAGCCAACGCTCCTTTACTTTGGAGCCAACACCCCTGGAGCCAACGCTCCTTTACTTTGGAGCCAACGCCCCTACTGTGTACACAGTTTTGGTTTTCATAATAATAATGTCATCTGAAACAGGAGCATGGGGGTTGATACTTTGTTTAGTTTCTATTTAAAATTCATGAACAAGGAAGCCATTTATTTCCAAACAACCTAAGCATTCAAGTTCAGGAAGTCTGAACTGCTCCCAAAACTTCAGCAGAAAAGAGCCAACTTCAACTGAACATATCTGGCGTTTTACTTGCTCAATATTTATGTTCTTCATATGGATAAAATCTTGAAGATGTCCTCTTTCATATGGTTTTGGAATCAACAAGATTCATCGAGCAAATTTGTCACAATTGATCTTCAAAGACTGTCACGCAGATTGCAATGCTATTCTCCTGAAATGACCTATCAGTACTAAAATGTCCATAACTCAATATGTGACGGATATTTTTGGTTGATTCTTTTTGGAGGTGAAAGCTAACACCTTTATCTTTCATTTGAATCATCATGGGCATTTTTTATCCATCTGAGTTGGGAGATATGAGTTTTCAAAGTTCATGCTGCTGCACAAGAAGACTGATGAGCATTCACTTCTGACCTGTACTCACTTAAAGGCTTATAACTGAAGTTCCAGGAACTGTTTTTGCATGATTCAAATTGGAGAAGGAAGCTAACTCATATAGCTTCAATTTGGCTACTCATGGGTCTCCTAATTCTATCTGTGCAGAAAATTATAGCATCTGCAAGATGCCTCTGGAATCTGGAATGCTGCTGTACAACAGTCAAGCGACCTGCTAGTACTCAAACCTCTGTATCTAGAGTTTTATACATCATTTGGGGTTGCTTCTTTTTTGACATGAAAGCTAACACATTTAGCTTTAAAATGAGATATCATGAGCCTTAAAATTCATCCTAATGAAAGAGTTATGAAGCCTGCAAGACATGTCTGATTTCAGAAAATGCTACTGAAAGTCAGTTGTAGCACTTGTGTTCAGCAAGGTTGTTTCTATGTGTTCAAGTTCTTTGAATGGCACGTCCAAGGCTACAAATTGATCCTTGAATGATCCAATATGTGTGAGCATCATGTGGTAGCAGAAGGGAGCCAAACAAGCCTCAAAAGCCTGACTTAATGTTTACTATTTCAGGAAAGAAACAAAACTACTTTTGCTGACCAAAGGCAGGCTATCTAGGATGCTTTTTGCAGTCTGTTTTCCCTCGTCTTATTATAAGACTTAGCTGTTACTTTAATCTATTAAGTAAGGCCTTTATGAGCCCTTAGATTTAGTTGTATTTAAGGGTTGAGATCAAATTGTATGACCTATATAAGCCATGCTTGTAACCTAAGAAAATCAGAATATGAATGAATGAAAAAACAAGGAATTGTTACTCTATTTCAGTTAACTTGTGCAAGTCTTAGTTAACACAAATCTCAACAAACTTGTGCTAGTCTTAGTTTGTTGGCCTAAGCTTAAACCATTCACTTGTGCTAGTCTTAGTGAGTGAGTTGAGTTTAGGACTCACTGTTCTTGAACTGTTTGTGCTAGACTTGACAGACCAAGTTCAGGGTTTCTATCCTATGGGTTTAAACATGAGAATTCACATCAACTTGTGCTTGTCTTAGTTGTTGTTTATCCTCTACCCTATCCTTTACTTATTTGTTACAAAAACCAGCAAACTATCCCACAAAAATAGCCTTGTTTCATATGTTTTATTGCTGCAATTTCAAAACAGTCCTTGGGTTGTTCGTGTGAATATTGAGTTCTTTGCAAAACACCATTGACCCCTAAGTTGGTGTATCATCATCTCAAACCAATAATCGTATCTCGAATGCTAAAATTGGCCAATTATGCATTATGACAACAGTACCAACATGACATTATGGCAAACATTATAACATCTAAGATGTTAATATAATATGCAACCGATAAAATAATACAATTAAAATATTATAACAGTTAGTATAATGTCATCTCATTTTAATAGTAAAACATGTCTCTTATCTACTGTGCTTTATCTTATTTATTTCACATTTTGTTCCTTCTTATTTCTTCTCCTATGTACATACTAGGAGTATATAATTAGGCTATTTAGCCCTTTTCATTCTCGTATCACAGAAACTAAACAAAACGACACTGTTTACAAAAGACCAAGGCTCTCATTCATTCTAACCTTGCCAAACCAGTCCAACAAATACTCATCCCTATAAAATAAAATGTCTTCCTTACTTGGTTTTGGTTCTTAGTGTTATGTACATTAAATGGAAGGATAATTACATATGGTCTTTCCACTGTTAATCCATAATTAATATTTCCCAATTTCGTTTTAAGTAATGACAATGATTTACTAATGCTAATACGCAATATGCTACATACGTAAAGGTTTTATTTACACGATTGGTTTGATCTTCTAGACGGTGACCACGCCCAACCCTCTTGCTAATAATCTTGTTGTACGGGGTTCAACCCATATTTCGTACAATCATAATTCTCTTACTACGACGACGATAAATTTAATCCTAGACATGCTTAGACAATGATACTCCCTCTATTCAAGTCCAAACACAACATTTCTCTTTTACACGTTTGTCAATGCACGAATTGTAACGAAAATATCTCGAGTTTTACATTATAAAAAAATATAAAAAATTGATGATCTTATTGTACTTATAAAGGCGAATCAAACAAGATCCCACATGACCATATTTTATCTTATATATTTCAAGGAATCGTAAAAATTCTCTTCACTCATGACTAGTATCAAAAAAAGTAATGTTGTATTTAGACTTGAATGGAGGGAGTATAATATAAGGCTTAATTCAATCTTTACATTTATTTTTACCCGCTAAAATGAGATAACAAGTTTTATAGCAAAGGGTCTTAACTTCCGGTAAACGGTAATGATACAAAATTTATAGACCAAATAACATAAACTATTGATTATATCATCTTATTTCAACTATATTTAATTTTATCGCCGAAGTGTCTCGAAATCATACTAGCATTATAACGGTTCTAATACAAAACTTACGGATAAAATAATCTAAACAATTACTTATACGATCCTCTTATTTCATTTATGTATAAGACGGTAAGTAAATAATTATAACGACGAAAGGTCCCGAAATCATACTTTGATTAGGTATGAGAGATGATATAGAAATGACCCCTTTTCTTTTTAACCCGCTTGTCAAGCTCCATTTATCTATGGCTTTCTATTTTCTCTCGCTTTTCTTTTGATTTGTTTTTCTCTTTTTAGATGTTCTGGTAAAAATATGATGTAGCACCTTATACACTTCAATTGTATGTCAACATTTTAATAGGATAGATATTCTTCATCATTTGGTTAGTCATACATGAGCTACGTGTCTAAGGGTAGTAATTTTAGTTTTTTTTTTCTTTTTGATAGTTATCTAATTGTAGTAAAATGAATATGGTAAGAAAGAATTTTTACGGGTTGCTTTTAATGCGAGTCCCGACTTATATACACTTCCTAGGTTCATAAGTAGAGCCATTTCGTTTATAAATATACATGTCTAGTTTATAAAATATGATAGTCCTATTAATATAAGTATATCTTAAGATTTATTTTATTCGGGATATTACATTCTACCCTCCTTAAAATAAGTTTCGTCCCGAAACTTGCAAATAGAAAATGGAAAGTTAAAACATCGTTCTCACAACTCAAGTAAGCTATAAGAGTCCAATTTAAAAAAAGTCATTTGAGGACATCTATAAAATGAGTAAAAGTCTTATATAATGGAACACATGAATTTCTGTCGCGCGCGAACAAGAATTCGAGTAATCCAATAGAAAGACGAATTCAAATCATGCATTAGTATGTAGGCCCTTAACTTGTTATCAGACGTCTCCAATAACAAGTCCTAAGTTCCCACGACCGACCGACGCCAAACTAAAATTGAAAAGTTCATTTTTCAAATTCCTTGTAAAGTTCCATTTTTTTTTTTCAAAGTACAACATAAAACTTCAAAATTTCCAAACACCACACTTGAACTAATTATTAGAAACCTTCGTGATACGAGAAACATTTTGAATAACAAATTTCAAAATGCTGAGATAGTATTATCAACTAAATAGAGGAAACGACAAAGAATCAAAATTCTAAAGTTAAAATATCCTGAATAGGATGATGTAAGATAGTACGGATAATTGGATAAATTTAAAAAGAGGATTGTAACCTTAACCCCAACGGTTGCCTTCTATCACCTAAACCTCTCATCCCGTAATCAAGTGGCACAAAAACTCCTTTATATTTACAAAGCCATCTCAAAATTTATATATTTTACCTCTCTATGTAGCAATAATAGCTATAACCTGAAATATTACTATATAGAATATAAGCTCGTAAACTAATTTATGTAATTATAATTTTTTTTCTAAACACCGTTACGGATATAAGTTCAAAGTCGTCATACTTAACATCTACTTTTAATTTCTTGAGACACTTATTTTTTTTCTCTTCGATAAATTCCCTGAAATTCCGACTTTTTTTTTTTTCATAATAAGTCTAATTTAAAATCTATTAATTGCCTTTACATAATACTTCCATTTAACATTTAATTTAACGAGTATTTTCAACATACATTACTTAAAAGGTCTAACTTTTCCTCTATTAGAATTCTTCTTTCAACAATTTCTCGCATTATATATTTGCATAAGCTAAAATTTATATTCCGACTATTTTTTTCCATTAATCACATTCCAATTATTTAAATATTATGTACAATGTATTGGTTTATTTTCCATTCAATTAAATTAAATCACTAATATTTTTTTTTCCAATAATGCAACTTCTTACAATTACAAGATTCCCAATATAGTTTCTAATTCTAGTTATCTTTCTATTCCCAGAACTATACAATTCATACCCTTTGTGCTTACTGTAGTATTCGGTGTAACATTAGTCATTACAACTCAGTTATCTGATCATAATACTAAGATATACATACTAGTATTTATAATTAACATGATTAAACATTCCATTCATCATCGCGCCGTCATGAATATCAAATTCACTTCTTCTATTAAATACATATGATGATCATAAAATTTATTCTAACCTATATTTAAAATTACCTGTTCTCCCCAATTATAAATGTATGTTTATTTTAATGATTTCCTAGATTTTAATTTGAGAAATTATTATTAACATAAGTTAATGTTTAGGTTTACTTACATGAACTAGTCACTTGTCTGTACAATTTTTTTCTTATTAACCAGTTTTAAATACTTACACTAGCCAAAGTTACTTGTACTTACCATCAATTCATGTCTAACAAATTCACATACAATTGAATATACTACACTAGACAACCAATGAATACACCCGAGTTCAGATGGGTCCTTATCCTCTCAAGGACTCTGCTTCATGGTAATTCACCATCCGATGATGCTAACACAACACACTCTTTATTCTTGACAAACTCTTTCCCTTTCCCAGTCGGTGACACGATAAACTTCTCAATTCACTTGCCACTCTCATATGTCTTACTTCTCCATTCCTTCGCCCATATGCACTCTCGAGGTCCCACTCATCCATACACGACACCTCCCTAAAATATGTATTTACCCAAACTTTACCTTACTCATCCAAATATACGACTCTTTGCTTATATTATATATGGATTTAGTCCTATCTCTTATACACTTGATTTTGTCAGTCTCATAGAGATATAGTGTACGTAAACAAAATCATCACACTATGAACAAGACCACATTTTAACTAGTTAGAAATTTTCACAATACGTTAAACTGTTTGATTATCAAAGGTCGAAATCACGGGAACACCACCAAGAGTTAATAAAAAGGTAGCGCAAAGAGTTGAGATCCTATGATTATAATATCCCGACTGGGATTATGTAAGGCCCTATAATTAATAAGATTTGATTAAAAAGACAGTGCAATCTCACGCAATCACATTTTATCACCGAAATCTCTTACCCTATGCAACAAACCTCCCTCGGGTGTATAAACGTTATATCAATTCTTACTTTTGTATATGTAAGGACAAGGCGTATATAATATAACCTCTATTATAGAACTAAGGCCATATCTAATCTACCCGTAATTATAAATCTACCCAACTCTCACTATATTCATATTTTTTTTTATATATTTTAGCCCGAAAATCTTTTCCCCGCTAGACGTATGGCCAAAGGCTCAATACGCGGTTGCAGGGTTGCTCTGATACCAATCTGTAACGCCCCGAAAAACAGACAGGTAGCTCAAAATAGCTCTTTTCATTAAAAATAGACAACAGCGGAATTACAGGGCGTCACCGCCGCATTCCCCCTCCGGAAATACAAGGCTTATACAATAAAATAAGTACACTTATAAGACTAACCCAAAAACTCTATTTAACTAATTATACATTTTATAAGTCTCGTTCTATAAGTCTCATCTTCTATATGAAGTTTCTCACACTTGATCCTCCCTGATACTTGTACCTGAAAAATATATAAAAATAACGGGATCAGCCAACCACAGGCTGAGTATGACTCCGGTTGCCTCCACCGGCCTTATGTCATTTTCATTATTCATTTTTCCTTATTTCTCATTAATATCACGTCACCCAGTACAATAAATTACCCGAGTATAGTAACTTACCATCATACAGTATTTCCTGCCAACCAGTCAAGTCTCCAATCATTATATCATTTCTTATTTTCATAAGAACACATATTCATATCACATTAGTGTCGGTCTACCATTACCGAACAAGAGAGACATTACACTTTCCTTTATTCATGAAGAATTATCTTCATTACGTTAGAGTACGAGCTTACCTTACCGGGGACTGGTAAGTCATCCACTCATCCAAACATTTTACCATTTATCACTTCAATACCAACAAGATAGATATATATAAACATATATTCACATCACACTAATATCGGTATACCATTAATGTATGAGAGACATTACTTTTCACATGGAGCCAACGCTCCTTTACTTTATATGGAGCCAACGCCCCTGGAGCGAGCTCCTTTACTTTGGAGCCAACGCCCCTGGAGCCAACGCTCCTTTACTTTGGAGCCAACGCCCCTACTGTGTACGCAGTTTTGGTTTTCATAATAATAATGTCATCTCAAACCAATAATCGTATCCCGAATGCTACAATTGGCCAATTATGCATTATGACAACAGTACCAACATGACATTATGGCAAACATTATAACATCTAAGACGTTAATATAATATGCAACCGATAAAATAATACAATTAAAATATTATAACAGTTAGTATAATGTCATCTCATTTTAATAGTAAAACATGTCTCTTATCTACTGTGCTTTATCTTATTTATTTCACATTTTGTTTCTTCTTATTTCTTCTCCTATGTACATACTAGGGGTATATAATTAGGCTATTTAGCCCTTTTCATTCTCGTATCACAGAAACTAAACAAAACGACACTGTTTACAAAAGACCAAGGCTCTCATTCATTCTAACCTTGCCAAACCAGTCCAACAAATACTCATCCCTATAAAATAAAATGTCTTCCTTACTTGGTTTTGGTTCTTAGTGTTATGTACATTAAATGGAAGGATAATTACATATGGTCTTTCCACTGTTAATCCATAATTAATATTTCTCAATTTCGTTTTAAGTAATGACAATGATTTACTAATGCTAATACGCAATATGCTACATACGTAAAGGTTTTATTTACACGATTGGTTTGATCTTCTAGACGGTGACCACGCCCAACCCTCTTGCTAATAATCTTGTTGTACGAGGTTCAACCCATATTGCGTACAATCAGAATTCTCTTACTACGACGACGATAAATTTAATCCTAGACATGCTTAGACAATGATATAATATAAGGCTTAATTCAAGCTTTACATTTATTTTTACCCGCTAAAATGAGATAATAAGTTCTATAGCAAAGGGTCTTAACTTCCGGTACAACGGTAATGATACAAAATTTATAGACCAAATAACATAAACTATTGATTATATCATCTTATTTCAACTATATTTAATTTTATCGCCGAAGTGTCTCGAAATCATACTAGCATTATAACGGTTCTAATACAAAACTTACGGATAAAATAATCTAAACAATTACTTATACGATCCTCTTATTTCATTTATGTATAAGACGGTAAGTAAATAATTATAACGACGAAAGGTCCCGAAATCATACTTTAATTAGGTATGAGAGATGATATAGAAATGACCCCTTTTCTTTTTAACCCGCTTGTCAAGCTCCATTTATCTATGGCTTTCTATTTTCTCTCGCTTTTCTTTTGATTTGTTTTTCTCTTTTTAGATGTTCTGGTAAAAATATGATGTAGCACCATATACACTTCAATTGTATGTCAACATTTTAATAGGATAGATATTCTTCATCATTTGGTTAGTCATACATGAGCTACGTGTCTAAGGGTAGTAATTTTAGTTTTTTTTTTCTTTTTGATAGTTATCTAATTGTAGTAAAATGAATATGGTAAGAATTTTTACGGGTTGCTTTTAATGCGAGTCCCGACTTATATACACTTCCTAGGTTCATAAGTAGAGCCATTTCGTTTATAAATATACATGTCTAGTTTATAAAATATGATAGTCCTATTAATATAAGTATATCTTAAGATTTATTTTATTCGGGATATTACATAAACTAGATTTGATTAGCCTATTATGTGGGATTCAGATTATTATTCAATATATTCAATAAGTTGAAATTTGAGGGAAAAACTCAAGAACCCTACTTTTCTCTCTATTATGCAAACTATGAGGAAGTAATCCTCCCTTCTTGATTCAAGATATTTGAAACTACTATTTAATTAATTGTGAGACCGTCTTAATCTTTTACTTTATTACTTGAGTATTATTTATTCTTCGTTCCTATTATATGATTGTTGTATGTGTAATTGATTTGGCCAATAATTAATTATTTCAACTCTCAATCTATAGCAATTCTTTACATTTGAATCCGTAATTGTTCAATTCATGAGATAAAGTTGCAACCTTTGATCCAATTATTTGTATGTGTTTCATCGTAGTTGGGTAAAAGAGGAATAAATATCTAATTCGAACCGATAACCGCGTGTGTTAAAGGTTATTATTTTCGTTGATTGTTCTATTCGTCTATGTTGTTAGTGAGTTAAATATAGACGCTTGGATTAGATTATTCATTAATTAGGTTGCTTAGTCTCGCGTTTCGAACTGAGTAATATTATCAAAGGAACAATTAGAACTCTTGTTTTTTTACAACGGGATACTCAAGGGATAATTTGGGATTATTCGTCGATGATCAATTCTTAATTAGTTATGGGATAAACCTTGACTCGGGACTTTTAATCATTTTAATTCATCTTATTTACTTATTTGTTTGGTAGTTTATAGCTTAATCGATATAAACCCCCCTTCTTATTGTTACTTTACTCTATATTATTTACACTTGAGTTACATCGTCTTCCCTACGGATTGGACACTAGACTTACCTCTACTATATAGTTTAAGGTAATATGACTTTTTTATTTATCTTTGGGAGCATACGACTTCGGCTCACAAGTGAACTTCGAAGACGAAGTTCGTTTTAAGGAGGGAAGACTGTAATACTCCGTGTTCTTTTAGCTTGGTACTCGGTCGAGTATATCGTCGTACGCGGTCGAGTAGGTGGTGTTGGAGTAAGTGTCCTCCACAATAGTGCATTTATATAATAAATCTCATTTGGAATATACGTGGCATGATTAGTATATTTTGATACTCCACGTCAGTTGATTAACGTAAATCGGTAACGCTTGGCTGACTAGAGTTTGACGTTATTGTCGTATGACGGCGGTAATCAACTGATCCCTTTAGGTCACACCTATAGGATGAGACCCAAATAGAATACTAATTATTTGTATACGATACAGTTTAATTAGAGCATTACATATATTTGATATGTACGTTTAGTTACGAGAGTTATTTATTGGAAACTGAGCTACGAACTCATTCCACTTAAGTTTATTAGTCAATTATACGATAACTGACTGAATAAATTTTACGTCTTATTTTAATACGATTGAATAAGATTTAATTTAGTGATTAATAGTTAATTCATTAAATTAGTTGAGGTTATGCATATACTTTGAGGTAGAGGTAATTAGTTAATTATATTTACAAGGAGTTGTAAAATAAATTAACTGGGCATTGTGAGACCCATTATATATTGATATAATGGTAAAATATCACTTAAAAGTTAAGTACATATTGTTTATTAATTTGAGTCATATAATTGTTATATGATCAAATTAACACCTAATTATGCAAGATAATAAAGCATATGATTAATAAGTATTTGTGGGACAAATATCAAATATCAAAATGGTCCATATAAGACCATGTGGACCGGTTTTAGCTAGTAGAAAAACAATCATGTTTATTCTCTACTAAATCCACACTCCACCTTATGTTATGACATGTATGACACATGATCATGATTAATATACAATCACATACACTACCATTATGCATGTGAATAAAAATAAGAAGAAAATCATCCATTTTTGGGGCTTGAGTGTGCCGGCCATAGTGCCTTAAAATGGGCACTTGTTGTTCATTTTGTATCACTTGATTTTCATGCTTATTTTCTTCTTCTTTCTAAAAACCTCCAACATCTCTCTAAACTCACATGCAAACTAATATTCATGTCATATTACTAGTCTAGTGATACAATAATATTAGTAGTATTTATCTTACTTATTATCTAGTTAATAATAAGGTAAGATTATTTGGGTTTAATCTTGGGTGCAATTAGAAGGAGACCTTCTACTTTGGAGGTTGTTTTATGGAGGATCATCTATCAATTTCATGCTCAAGAACAATAAGAAGGAGTTCTTATTGTGCCCATATTGAACCGAAAATTCCCAATGTAAGGATGTTTTCGTCTTATCTTTTCTTTTATGCTTTTATATTTGCATGCATGATAACTAGATCCTAAATCATTAAGTTAATGTAATTTAATGAACTAATTAGAGGCGTCTAATTAGAGGTCTAGGACTTTCAGGTGGTGAGTGTTTCTTAGGCAGGATACTGCCTAGTTGGCACTCGATCAAGTGTCTGAAGTACTCGACCGAATGCAGGGTACTCGGCTGAGTGCTTCAGTCTGATGGGTAATTCGAGTGATTTTTAGCACGATTAAGAGTGTATAAAACATTTCGACGGTTTCCTAATCATTTTATTAACCCTAAACCATTTTTCTAAACACTATTAATCCTCCTAAACTCAATTCTAATCTCGTGATCATTCTTGTTACTAGTTCAGAATCATTCTTTGCGTCGATCTTTATAGTGGGTGTGTGTGATAGGGTAATGGAATCTCATTTCCTTGGGGGGTTAAGGTTAAGGAGTTAAAGAGATTTTGGAGGTAAAGACGGGGTGAAGAGAATGATTGATTTTGTCAAACAAGGGAAAACTTTGATTCTCTTTTTGTTTCCTGTAAACACCAGTCAAACATGTAACACCCACAAATTTAGCAATTAGCTTTTAATAATATTTTATTATTATCCTTATTATTATTAATTAGCCTTGATATTATATTTAATTAGTAAATTAGCTAGTTGGGTAAAAGTCGTGTCTTTTTGCCCTGCTTTGAGTTCATATTTGAATTCTACTCGAAATTTAGCAAGGATCAACTCATTTTCGTTATTGGGGGAATCAGGTCTTATTGATCCTCTATTAGGTTTCATTCCACCTCACAAACCTACCTCACTTCTTCTCCTCCATCTAGTTTTTCAGATTTCCTCATTTATCAACTCCATTAAAATACCAAGTTTCTCACAACTTAAAACTACCATAATTCCTTCAATACTCAACCAAATCCTTTCATCTTTACACCAATCTTCTCCTCTCTCCTTTCTCTTCCTTTCTATGTAACAAAGTTTCACCTTTGTTACCTTTCAAAAATCCCATCTTTTCTTAGAAATAGATTTCGTCCCAAAGTATTGATTTTTACTTGTCTCGGAGGAAGTTATGAAAACCGGAGAAAGAATCTCATTCTTTAGAAGAAGATCAGAAGCTTAGAAGATGCTTAACAAGGTAATGTTGACGGGTTACTCGATATCACATTTTATGTGCTTTTCTATGTGTTTTAGAGTAGTTCTCATGTTAAAGATGAATTCTTTAATATATACTAGTATGAATCTATGAATACAATATGTTTACTTGTTGAATTCCATCTTATATGTCTCAATTTATGGAAAATTGGTAGTGTTGAGGATAAATTACCTTCTTATTGCTTAAACATGTATTTAAGTCATTAAACATGGACTAATTGTGCTATTGTGGTTTAATTGAGTGGTATGATACCCATATGTGGTGTGCAAGGATGTTTATTGACGGATTTGAGTCGATATTGCAAATTAGTTTGAGTTATTTACTTTCTTAATGTGAATCTTATGAATGTGATAGTGTGCATGTGGGTTTTGGATGTGAATATGACATAACTTGTGTATGAAATGAATTTGGGAAAGCCATGGTTGAGTCTCGTGCAAAAAAGAGTTGTCACAGCTTCGACACGGGTGTGACATACATGTCACGGGCGTGACATAAGAGGCAGAACCAGCGCTCACCTTCGTCACGGGCGTGATGACCCACAGTTCTCTTACACTGATCCCTTTTCATAAAATGATCATATCTCCTTCGTTACTTGCTTGTTTTTGCCGTGTGACCTACCGTTGGAATATTAAGAGAATAAGCTATCACCTCCATTTGAAATTTCTGCATTTGAATGTCTAAAACTATACTTATGATTGTATAAAGTTGACCCGTGTTTTAGTTGGTTTCCAAACTTGTTGTTTCGAGATGAGATCTATGTTTCTTATTCATTATACTTCTTAAACTTGGTCTGATGGTTATGTATCATGTATTGACTCATGTTTATCATTTTTGAATTTATATTATGCTTTTCTCACATGTTTAGTGACGGTTTTAGAATGCTTCCCCTTGTGAGTCGATTATGCCTTGAATGATGGATCGAGTCTTATCTATTGGATGTTTTGAACTCTCATTTCCCGGTTGCACCTCTATACTCGCTAGACTTGAATGTTGGAGCGATGGAAGTGTAACCTTGATGCTTGTGCACTTGTTTAGTGGGGATATGAAGACGTTGTTAGGAGGTGAACGCAATGCGTTGATCGACCCGACCATCAAATGTGGTATCCTTGCAAGGTGGTGTCATTGCATGTAGCGTACTCGCTTGACCTTACTTGATCTTTCATCTCCGTTGGTCGTAACTACCAAAGTATGATTATTTGAGTTTGAGACAACCTTTCTCGTTGGCCGTAACTGCCGAGATTGGTAGGCTCTTTCTCTTCCGCCTCTGTCGTTGGTCGTAACTGCCGGATTTAGGGTACTCCGCTTTTGTGTTCGACCGAGTCTTGGATGTGTGCACGTCTGACCACATGTCGAATCGGGTACACGCCTTGTCCCGAGAGTCTGGCCAAATTCAGACTAGGACCATATCGTTATCGTAGTCCTACCGGGAGGATTGAGTTTAGAGTCGTCTGGTCTTGCATGGTGCAGATGCTAGTGCGTGTCATATACCGTGAGAGTGTGTATGCTTACGTTTGACCATGTGTTGGATTGTATACTTGATTTATTGGTTGCCTATGATTGGTTTGTATGTTGAGTCCCTAACCTTCTCAAGCACATGGTCATTAATGGTGAGATACAAGCCAACAGTGATCCATGTGGTTGCCAATGTGAGTCTTCCCCGAGTCAATGTCGCATTTTAATGATATGAATGATGGTTCATACGCCTATGTAATCTTATTTTGAAATGTTCTACTTGTACTTCACATGATATATATGTATGCGTGTTGATATATGATTTTATGCTTGCTTATGTGCGTTTTGATGTGATATGGCTGGGAGAACACTGAGCTACTCCCCACTGACTGTGGCATTCATGTTTCACGAATGAACATGTTGCAGGTTGGTGTTGCATGAAGTTGTGACGAGTGAGCTAGCGAGCGTTGTACTTACAGTGATTCACCCTTAGCGTTATAGTTTATAGTAGTTTTATTATCTTACTTGTATTCATCAAGGGATCAAGATCCCTTTCATTTATTTAAGTTATATGTTGTACAAACAATTTGTTAAAGTAACTTTTGGTTTTATAATATAGTGACATTCGCGGTTTTGCTTTTAAAGTTTTAAAAATCCCGTATTTCTGCTACAAATCTATGTGTTTACTTTATTGCAAAATCGCGGGATGTCACAAAACAACCCCTTATTTTCTAATATTAATCTTTCTTATTTGAGAACAGTTACTCCTTGTGACGAAAAATAACTTGTGACATCTCACAATCATTTTTCTTTTCTAACATTATTTAATAGGTTAGGAGATGTCATGAGCTTAAGACGTATCATATATAAATGATAATTTGTGTTTTGAGAAAATATTTTATAGGAAGTATTCTCTATGAATACACATCTAAATCGAAACCATTAGGGGTGTGAAACTTGGTTGTGAGCGTGTGCCTTGTGAGCTATGACAAAGTGCGAGTATGTAGAGCATCTTCTGAAATTGGAAATGATGGAAACAAAGAGGAAGACAGGAAATTAGATTTACTGCATCTCTCAATCTCTCGTGTATCATTGCCTAATGCCCTACTAAGTCCTACTTCTGTTAAAGGCCGGTGACATTGATGCTCTCTTTGTTTCCTAAAGTATTTTGCCTTTTTGTTCCTTGCTCGCATCATAATTACGGATCTTTTACTTCATCAATTGCCTTTGCTTCAAACCGGACAACTCATTTTATTGCTTCGGACGGGTCTAATCCCCTCATAAAAGAGCAAGTGCGGGATTATTCATTATTCCCCACTTGCCTCACTTGCTCTTTTGTGAGGGGGTTTGACCCGTCTGAAACAATAAGACGGGTTGCCCCGTTTGAAACAAGAATTTGTTACTTCATTAACTAAGTTTAGTGCGTCTTCGTGTCACCAATTAGTTTTGCACAATTTCTCATTGGAAACATACACTATCTGTCACAAACTGAAAACGAATATTACTCCTCTTTCAATATGCAACTCTTTCAATATGCAAGTGGAGAGGGCAAATGGATTCCCCCACTTATCTTCTCACTTGTATATTATAAAAGAGCACTATTCATCATCAGTTTGTAACGGACATTTTTAATGAGGCGGGCTGTTAATTTTGGGAATGACAACTTTGATAAAGTTTATAAATCATAGTTTCTCACGTTTTTGTCAGTTTTGTCCGGGCTCATTAGATGAATTATATTTGAATGATGTTTAGTTTGTTCATTTCATTTGGAGTATGGAACCTCTCCATTTTCTATTTTCTATATTTTCTTTCAATCTTTCCATCCAACTTACCGTTAGATTGTTTCGACAACCAAATCCGGACCATTGATAAGAAATGGAAGGAAACGGAGAGAGAAATAAATGGAGAAACTCTTAATTGCTTTATTTGACTGTCTTTCAGAAGGCTCTTACATTAAAAGTAAGGATCATTTGTCTCACTTTTGTGTCTCATTCTGTGTTCCAATCCATTTATCTTCTGACACATCACATATTACAAGAATATAATATGCAATATATGTATTAATTGGATGATGTGTCAACATGTGTACGGAGTGCGACACAGAACGAGAGATCAAATGGGACAGAAGATCCCCAATCACATTAATAACCTTGACATTTAATGTTGTAATGCTCTCTTCAATCCAAGGGACTCCACCCATTTGTTTTGTGAATGTTAAAGTTGATAAACTTTGACCACTATTACATAAAAAAATGTGAATATTTGAAAAAGAAATTAATATATTAAGATTTGTAATGATAAAGTCTTATATATAAGTAAATTTTTTATAATAAAATATTACTCCTTTTGTCCTACAATATAAGTTGTTTTAAATTATTTCATAAAACTTAAGAATGTATTGGAAATATTGTATTATTATTAGTTATGTGTTACTTCCCCATTCATAAATAAACACATCATTTCTCTTTTACACGTTTGCCAATACACATATTACAACGTAAATATCTTTAGCTCTGCATTGTAAAAAAATGTAAAAATTTGATAGTCTTATTGAATTTAGAAAGACGAATCAAATAAAATCTCACATAACTATATTTTTTTCTTATATAATACACGTAATATCGAAGATTCTCTTCGCTTATGAATAGTGTCAAAAGGGTGAATGCTGTGTTTGGCTATGAATGGAGGAAGTATAAATACTCTTGGGAAATTTTACGGTGTACCCCGAGTTTTTGGATTTTCTATGTTGTACCCCTACATTTTTGAACTTCTATAATATACCCCTGAACTATATAAATTAGTCTATACAATGACCTTATTGATTGTCTTAGCAAAGTTAATTTCTTATTCGACCTATTAAACGGTCTTTTTACTGCTTCAATCACTCGACAACCTACTCAATTATTTATTAGTTCGCCAAATTACTCATTAACCCAGTAAATAGTGTACGAATCTAACTAATAATTCATGAATTCTTCATTATCATTTCACGTTTATAATGATGACTTTTATTGGTAGTTTGTGCTTATTAAAAGTTATTTATGATGCATCTTACAGAGGATGGGGATAAGACATTAATGAGTCGGAACAAAGGTCAAATCACAGTTGTTTGATAAGCGATAAAGTTAATGCGTAGTTGAAGAAGGTCATCATGGAGAAATAAGTAAGAAGTTAGGGGTACAACGTATATTATAAAAAAACAAGGGGTACAACATAGAAAAGCGAAAAACTCGGAGGTACACCGTAGAATATCCCAATACTCTTTGTAAATAGAAAAACAAACTTTTTTTGACACATAAAATGGCTTAAATTACTCAATACCTCAGTTTCCTAATTTTTAATGCTTTGAAAAATGAAAATAACATACTCCCTCCGTTACTTTTTATTTGTTGTTTTATGAGATATAAGAGCAATTGCAATGAGAGGTTTTTGTATTTGGTTTGTCAATAAGAACCTTTAAAAAAATGTTTGTTTCATTGCAACATAAAGTTTGTTCTTATATCCAAGAACTTGGTTTGAAAATAAGAAGTGGGTTATTCCAAAAATAAGTTATTGATAATTAAATGAAAAGCATTAAGTAATATAGTGTAGGTCCATTGAAGAACTTTATTTAAAGTTCTTCCATTGTGACAAAAGGTTCTCAATTTTTGAGTTTGTCAAAATATGACATGACAATGGAAGAACTTTTTAAAAAGTTCTTCCATTGCACTTACTGTCACAAGATTTGAGAAATTGTTGGAAAAAAGTTCACTAATAACTAGGTGAAATAAATGACCCTTGAAATCTCCTTAATATAAAAAGGAAACTCTTTTTAAGAATTTTCATTGGTTTCCCTCTCTAAGAAAATTCACAAACTTTTTATTCAAAGCATGACCCACCTCAATCTCAAGGGAATCACTTAAAATATTATTTCGTAGGAATTAGGAATACAATCTAAACACAAAAAAATCATTAAAAAACTAAATATAAGAAGAAATGCGAAACATCGAAAAAATATAAGGGGTCATATAATACAAATATAAAGAATTAGTTCGTATCGTATATTAAAACCGTATCATATATTTTTTTCACCTCTAATAAGAGGATATATTTTATTCAATCTAAGTTAATTGTGTTATTACAATGATGTTATAGTCACAAAATATATTCACCTTTAATTGATTTTGAATTTAAAATTCATTTTAATAAATATACTTATATAACAGTTTCTTTAATTTTGTTGCAAATTTTAAAAGCACCCCGTATATTTTTTGTATGGGCATAAAATTAGTTGTTAAAATAACATTCTCTATATATTAAAAGAATAGAAAAATTCTAAAAATTTCCCGCCTAATTACCACTTCTATAATAAGGCTTTTTTTGTTGTCATTCTATTTCAATACACTAGGTGAGTCAAAGGTATAAACTAAAATTGACAATTTTATTTGGGGTAAGAGTGTTGAAACAACTCTATCTTTTCTACCTTTTATTACGAAACAATATTGATGATATATTTTATCATTTAATATAAAATTAGATATTAGTTTTGTAAATGTTAAGTTTCTTACGCCTAATCTGTAAAACAATGCGCAGTAGCACGAGACTCACACTAGTTTTTTTTAGGGGAATCCACACTAGTTTTACACCACTCAAATAATTACTATTGTTTTGGGAAATGTAGAAAGCATGTATTACATGGAAAACTGTAAGCGACAAACAAAACGAAAATTTTGAACTTTTCTAAAATGACAACTAAAATGAATTCATAAAGTATAATACATGAGAAATTGCAAAAGGGCAAGTAAAAAGAAGGTTTTGATTTTTTTTCCTAAAAAAACTTATATTATGGAACGGAGGAAGTTTGTAGAGAAGAAAAAAAAGAAGGTCAAAGCGGTGCCTCAAAAACCACCCAAAAACAAGTAGGGAGAATCGTTTGAGTTAGAGAGAGTAAATTTTTTTTTGCACTTAAAACGTATTCCATTTTTTCTTTTCATCTTTGTAGATCAAACCCTTATACTTCGTATATATAAAAACTTAAACAAATTTTCTTTTGGATAGCGATATGGCACTAACCAGTGCTACTGAATCTCAATATCAAGTTAAAAATAAAAACTACAAAAAAAATTGCATCAATCACTTAAGGCTACAAAGGTAAATATGTTGAAGTGAATCTAAATTTAAAAGAGTATGATTAAAAAAAATTGGTTATATCCCTCAACACCACTATTATAAGCGAATCATAAATTATAAAAAAGAATTAAATTCTCTTTTATTCATTGGGAGAGAAATTCATTGATCATTTGATCATTATTATTAAGCTAGTTATAATTTCAAAATGACAAATTTATCAAATAAATAAAGAACTAGAACCTATAAGCTAGAGGATATGTTCTAATACTAGTTACAAGCCAACCAAAATTATAATTCCAAAATGACATAAACATCAAATAAATATAAAATTATAATTCCAAAATAACGAGTAGATACCAATCTGATCCCAGTGAAGGTCACTGGACAGTTGCCAAAATATTCTAAAGTATTTGAAAAGAACTAAGGATATGTTCTTGGTATTTGGTGGGAATGAGGATTCGTTATAAGTGGTTACACCGATGCTAGTTTTAAGACAAATAGAGATGATTCTCGATTTCAATCTGGATATGTGTTAATTTGTATCTGAACTTAAAGTGATTCATAGCATTTCTAGCCCAATAGACATTTATCGTGATAATAATGGTGCTATTGTGCAAGCTAAGGAACCGATGAGGTCACATAAAAAATCCGGACACATAATTAGAAGATGTCACCTTATCACCTAGAGAAATCAATTTTAAAGGTGATATGAAGATATGCAGCAGAGTACCAACTGATGCAAATGTTGCAGATTCCTTAACAAAGCCTCTCACGTAGCCTAAACTAAGAGTCATAGAGGTGTTGTTGGTCGAAGATGCATTATGGAGTGGTCTTAGTCTTTTTTATTAGATCTTTGTTTTAGTGGGAGTTTATTTGACAAGTTTAATTGGTTATATGTAATTTTTATAGTTATAAGTCGAACTTATAGTAATACTAATATGTCGATAATACCGATTAGGCCCAGTTGCGCTAGGAATATGGTTAGTAAGACAACCTCATATATCTCATCTCTCTAAAGAGAGGTTTGTATGACAAATCTAACTTAAGTATTCATATTCTTTTGTCTAATAAAAGAGAGATACACATAATAAGAGAAAAAGAATTTTCTAAAGATTGTCTTCTTCCCTTTAGTACTAGCACAAAATACGTTATTTAGTACTTGTGCGGATACCGGTAGAGGCATCACAACTGAGGTGTTAACTATTCGTCCGAGTTATTGAATTTCTAAATTAAATATACTTCTTATGATCGCTATTATTGTAACATCCCCATTTACCCGGTCACGTTAAATAGGTATGTTACAATCTCGGTAGTCTACCAATTATGTTATTTTATTAAGTGAAATAACTAAAGATACAACATACAATCCAAATACTAGTCATGCGAGTCAATCTGATGTAAAACTCACCATATACCCATGTCCCTCCTATATCACAATCGGAAGTCTACTAATTAAATCACTATCACTAAGACTCGATAATTCGTCTGCGTCCGTGCCCGCTATCCTGAACCCAACAAGAATCATCATCAATCACCTAATAGACAACTGATAAGGGTAAAGTCGCGTCACCTTAATCAAAGTAAAACCTAATTCACTACTAACTAATAGTCAGCGGTAAGCAAGGTATCGAATCCACATGGAGGCGGTAGTATTCTAATCTGTTTAACTAGGTTTGTCTCTAAAGTAACAATTCGGGGTTTGAGATTGGGTTCTAAACTACAAGCAATCAACAATAACAATAAATAATAACAATAACTATAACAACTAATAATAATAACAACTAAAAGCAAGTAATAACAATAAAAGGTCTAAAACAATGAGATTAAAAGTCTAGGGTCTCAGGTTCACTAGGATTATTGTTCAGGGGTAAGGAAGTAATCGATTATAATGCAATAAAGTTATCTAAGGTCACAAGATCGGTCGATTCAATTATGCCCTTTAGATCTACAATTTAACATGCGATCGCTATCATTAAACGAGTTCTATTCAATTATCGTAGCCTATCTTAGTCTTAACCCGGTCGGTGTCAATCCTAATTTGCGAGACTAGTTAATTAATCCTGGCCAGTAATCAAACAACTAGAATTAAAACGATAATCAAACGATAACCATGCAATTGCAATTCAATTAATTAATTAATCTACCCCTTCTAACAATCCTAGATCCCCTTTCAACCCTAGAAAGGAATTTAGCTACTCATAATAATATAAACAACAATAATAATTAAAGTAAACATGATTAACAACAATGAAAGGATGAACAAAGAATAATTAAAGAACTAGAAGACAATTAAATAAATAACTAAGAAAGATTGAGAATACCGATTACAAGCTTGAACTAAAGACAATCGTCTTTGATGAAATAAATCCGGAGGCAAGCGAACTAAATTAGGGTTTCTGAATTAAAGCTTAAAAGTATTAAAAAGCATAAGAAAGCATATGAAAGTATATCAAATTAAGAAAGACGAGCTTTCTTTTTATAATACAAAAGATCCTACTAATTAGGTTAAAAATAAGGAAAACACGAAAAAAGCCGCCGAAATATAGCTTGCTCGATCGAGCAAGGCACTTCTGCTCGATCGAGCAGCACTGACACCGACTCGATCGAGCGAGAGACCATTGCTCGGTCGAGCAGCCCTCATTTAGGCTTGATTCTTCGACTTTTCTTCATTTCTTCTTCTTTTCTTCCTCGATTTCCGTGCCTAGCTTCTACGATCCAACTCCGCCATGCTCCATATCTACTCAAAAAGCTCCAAATGCATCCAATCTGCATTAAAACATAACAAAAGCGGCAGAATCGATATTCTAGCTAAAATAGCATAGAATAAGCAAGGAAAGACGGTAAATCGAGTTATATGTGTCTAAGGGAAGCATATAATATGTATATAAATAATGATCATCAAACTCCCCCAAACCAATCCTTTGCTGGTCCCTAAGCAAAGCACTCGACACATACAAAGATAAACATACAAATGGTGAATGAAAAACTCAAAGCTAATGTTAATGCACATACAAATGGTGATGAAAAACTCAAAGCTAATGTCAATGCACATACAAATCCCAAGCTATCCATATCTATAACAAAGTAATGACCAAGTTGTACCAATAAAACAAATTCAAAGGCACGGGAAAGTAGAAAACGCAGCTCATATTCCAAGATTTTACATGATACCGTAGTATAGACAAAAACCAAATACCTTTCAATCTTGCAAGGCTCAATTTGTCGGATTCTCGCGGATTCACTCATGCACTCATAAGTTTTATGTAAAGGTGAGTTTTGTGAAGATAGAAAGAAATAGAAACACACACTCAACTTATGAAACATGCATGCATTCTAATGTGATAGTAATTTCCCCAACTAATACGCATTCGCTATAAAGTACATGAATCAGTACAAAAAGGGAGGCTAATGGGTGAAGGTATAGAAATGGATTGTGTCAAGGCACGTATGGAAATGTGGGGCTAAGACCGGTAGTCGCAGCGACACGTACCAAAACAAATTTACAAGACTAGCACAAACCAACACCAACTAGAGAAATCATCTTAAACTTTGACAACGCAAGAGAGAGATCGAAATTGCTCTCTAAAAAATGGATTAGACTCTAGTAAATCCCTTTCATTTTCCCTTGAATAACTCAATGAAGCAACATATTTTTTTCTTTTCTTTTTTTTTCTTTTTCTCTTTTTCTTCTTTTTCTTTTCAAAAATCAAATCTTTTTTTTTCTTTTCTTCATCATTTTTTTCTTTTCTTTTCTTTTCTTTTGCTTCACAACTTTTCTCAACAAAGGAAATAAATGACACAATTGCCAACACACTTGCTACACCCAATGATATTCTTTTTGAAATCCCGACCCAACCATAGTAGACAAGTAGACAAGGAAAACATGCAACTGCGACTGTCCCGATAAGGTAGGCAAGTTCTAGGAATGTAGCTATTAGATAGGTTATGAAACAGCTACAAATGCTCAAATTGGCTAAACATAGAGAACTCAATAATAAGGGTATAAAATCAAGTCTTTTTGGCTATGTGAGGCTTATTTGAACAAAAAGAACCACCTTTCCTCATGCACTTATCAAACGAACGCGTATAGTATCAAGAAACGAATGTCACACTTATGCAATTTGATGTTACACATTCCACAAGGAGTACCACACTCAAGCCTAAAGACAATGAGACCAGTTTATTGATGTTCCTGGCCTAGGAAGCTCTATAGACCTCAGAATTTTAAGTGGTTTACCAACAAAAATTACCAAATCTAATTAGCATAAGGTATGTCAAAAACGGTCAAGACTTGTCAAATGAGCTTTGTTTTCAAAAATAGTAAGTCAAAACAATGTACATGGATAACTTATTTGGGATTCAAATGCAAAAACAATGCAAATTATCATCATTGTTATTCAATTCACCAAGACTCGACCTAATAAAATAAAAAACATGTTTTTGGATTTTGTAAATTTTTCAATTTTTATGATTTTTTTCTTTTTAAATAAACTAAACACACAACTGAAATAAAGACTCTCCCCCAAACCTAAATGTCACAGTGTCCTCATTGTGACGCTAACAGCACAACATCACACAATCAACCAACAGCAGCAATGTAACAACCCGAAAAATACCCAATTTTTCTAGTAAAAATATTTACTAACACTTTTCAGCAGACTTAAGTTTTTAAAATAGAAATTTTTGTTCTGAGTCGTATTTTGAAATTCCGCGTTCGTATTTGGAATTTCTGAGAGATTTCATGAAAAGACCGTTTTTAGTCATCTTTGACTTTTCTTGACTTTTAAGTCGTCTTTGACTTTTCTTGACTTTTTAAAGTCGTCATTGACTTTTCTTGACTTTTAAGTCGTCATAAACTTTTCTTAAACTTTTAAGTCATCTTTGACTTTTCTCGACTTTTAAGTCGACTTTGACTTTCGTTGACTTTTCCCGACTCGCCTTGCATTTTGAAGACCGAAATTTTATTTAAAAAATTATATTTTTAATTTATTTTTATTTTGATTTATTATGATTTATCATAATTTAATATAATTATTTTGAATTTATTCGGAATTTAAAGAATAACTTTTACGGTTTTAACCGAACGTCATTTAACTATTCCCGACTCATCGTAAATCCCGAAACAAAAATCGAAACTCGACTTTGGCATGAGTCACACGCCCATGTCATCGTTTTCCACTCACTTGAGATATTTTAATTGTTTCGATTAAACTAATACAAATATCTAAGATATTTGTAGCTTTATCGATCCGTCCGTTTAAATTACGCAAATCGCTCAAAATCAGACCCGATTCCTACCCATTTCACACGCCCCATGTCACCTATTTTTCACTCATGTTAGATCTTTTAATTAATATGATTAAACTAATAATAATATCTAAGATATTTGTAACTTTATCGGTCTGTCAACTTAAATTCCGCAATCGCTTAAAAACAGACCCGATTTGTCTTCATTTCTCACGTCTCCTTTGTCCTCTCTTTGACCTTGATATTTTCTTTCTTTTCATTTCAATAACATAATATCTTGATAGTTAGTTTAATTAACTTAATCGCTAATTATATTTAATCAATTACCGTAATATAATTATAAAATCCGAGTCAATTACGTAACAACAATTTCAAAATCCGACTCCATATTCCTTCTATATGTACACGGCCCAATCACCCTCTTTACTCACCAACAACTTTTCATTTTTCAACAAATCAAATTAAGATCAAATTATCACTTTCTTTAATCGTTCTTGAGTGTTCTTGAGCGTTCTTCATCCGTTCTTCGTCGTTCTTGAGCAAAACCTTCATAAAACCTTCATTTCTTAATTAAATACGTCCTAACTTATATTTCTAGACTCTCCTCTTCGCTCCCCATCTTCGCGTACGGTTTTATTTCAATTCCGACAAAATCGTTTTCAACACTTTAATTATGGAAAATCATATTTTAAGTTCTAATAATGTTTTTCTTGTCATTTCTTATAAGGGAAGATTTTGAAGACGAGTTTGGAGACTCGTATATTTTGGGTGAAGATTAGTAGACGGTTTCTTATTATATACTTCTTATTATTTTGGTGCTAATTGGTTTTGCTAGCTAAGGTAACAATTCCGATTTACTCGACGAATTGATGTCACATAGTTTTTTTGTAGTTTTTGTAGCCTTTAGCCTTTAGCTTTTGTTTCTTTGGTTTTTGGTTCATCTTTTGTTTTTGATCATGTTATTATGATTTAGGGATTTTTAGTTAGTAACATGCTAAGTAGTTGTTATTATTATGTTTTATGAATTTATAGCATGTTTGATGATCTTGACAAATTTGTATGATTTATTTATAATCATGATTTTTGTATGGATGGTTGTTAAAATGGTTGTTTGATGATTAAAACATGTTGGAAATAATTTGGTGATGTTTGTGGTGGAAACCGTGTAAGGGGCTGGAAAATCAGCCTAAACCGGACCCAAACCAGGCCGGTTCAGGCCGGTTCAGGCCCGGTCCAGACCGGTCTGGGTCGGTCCTTGGTGGGTCCGGGTTTTGGTCTTTGGGTTGTGTCGATACTTGGTAGTTATGTTGTTGTTTTGACGGGTTTTAATTATGTTAAAGCATGCGGGAAATAATTAGAAACGGTTTTTAGTAAAGTCGATAAAAAGGCCCAAAACAGCCCAAACCAGCCCGTGGGGCCCAGTCCAGGCCCATGTGTGTCTCGGCCCAAAATCAGCCGTGGGTCCCACCTTGGGACTTGTGACGGTTTTTGAGTTATCGTTATTTTTATCGCGTTTTGTAATAATTAGCAAGTGAGAAATATTAATAAGTAAAATATTTAATTAAAAAGGTTTTTCATAAAATTACTATTTCTCACATGTTAGAAATTATAATACGAGATGGTAGTTTAAATTGATATCCGTTAAGTTAAACGGGTTTTCGTATGATTTTAATAATTCACATGTTAGAAATAGAATGAAATAACATGAAATGAATGTGATATTCTTATGTTCAAGCCTCGAGGGCTAAGACTCTGTTTCTAGCCGGTTTGACCAAACGGGTTTGGTCAAACTAAGATCTAGTCAGCCCCGGTTGACTGATGACCCGTCGCGGGACTCGGGTCGGGGATTTGTCTTCAGGTAAGGTTTTATTTAATGAATGAATGAATGAGCCTTAGTAGATATGAGGCGATATGATATGTGAATATGATTTATATGCAATTAGTCACATGATAGGAAGTTTTTCCCGTGACTGTTTGATTGTATGATATGTGTTGTGTTGACTAAGTACCCATAGAGAATTATGAGTATATGGCGTCTTGACCATTCTAATTCTAAATGAGTATCTTGGACCATGACATTGATAGGCCCGTATTATCTTTAACGAGCATATGGAGTTTGTCGGCTTGATAGCTTCTGTGTCCCGGCTTGGTGGGTTTATATCCAAGTCGGGGTATGGCTGCCATGGTTTCCACTTTGGAAAATGGAGCCAGTTTAAGTACTAGCCAACCCCTTTGATGGATCTTCTTAGGGTGTACTCATGTGATTGTATCATGGGTCTTGGATGCGAGGTTTTTTTCCGCATTTCTCTGGGTCTGCGCAGTCTAGGATTAGGGTTGAGTCGTATCTTGGACATGTTTCTGAGAGGAACCTCTGAGCTAAGATATGTGCTTTGGATCTGGGCCATGTCATTAGTGTGACCGCTGAGCCTAGATGTGTGCTTGGTATTTGGGCCATGTTACCGGAGTGACCGCTGAGCCTAAATATTTAAGTATATCCTACCTCGTGGTATAGACTCGAGTTACAGAAGTCGTCTATTGACCGTGCTAAGAACTTATGCCTGTTTGTAGAAGTATTGGTCTTTCATGTTTGTATGATTCTATGAGTTCTAGAAGGTGAGATGCAAGCCGGCTAGGATTGATAGAGTTTGGATTACCGATTGTTAACTGATTCACATGATTACGTGTTGATTAGGGTTTGAGTGTATCACGGCCATGTTTCTGAGAGGAACCTCTGAGCTAGCATACCCGCTTCCCTACCTCGAGTTATAGTTTATTATCGGTTTCACATGATAGCTTTCACATGCTAGGTTATTTGTTAGTAATCTGTTTCATAACATGAAAAGCATATCATATATGTTTAAGTTTTGTATTTTCCATATACATTGCTTTTATGTTATTCATGTTTCATCAAACTCGACATTTCGTGGCTGGGAGGACTCGGAGTTACTCCCCCCTGACTGTGGCTTCCGTGTTTATATTTAATGCGGTCGAACAGGTGGTGAATGCATACATTGGGTACATTGACGAGCTAGCGAGCGAAGTATTACCTTGGACCTATATTCGGTTCTTAGATTGTATATTATTATACACTCTTTCATTTCCGTATTTATACGGGAGATATGTCTCCCGTCTTGTATATTTCTTTTGTAGAATATTATTCCGTATTGTAATGACCCTTTTTATTTCAGACACCTTCATTATGTATTTAAATTATTTTTTTCTTTCCGCAAATTTGAGGGTGTCACAGTTGGTATCAGAGCATTTTTGCTCCCGACGCACGTTTGTGTACCCTTGTATAAATAACTTGACCTTAATAAAATAATAAATTGTGAGATAGAAGGGTAGGATGGGTAGATTAGGATTTATGTTGTAGTCTATTTGTTTATGCTAATTGTTAGGAGTAACTTAATTTGTTTTGTTTCTTATGAAGACGGTTGGACCGCGTGTAGAAGAGATCGTTGTTAGTACCAACCAGGTCCTTCCTCATAAAGAAGACAATTGCCAAGGAGGCTATGCTTGGGTGGCTAGCCAGATTGCTAGGAGCAATATTACGCCTTATGGTGGAATATGTGTTACCTAGAAGGAGTATCCTTTACCGAAGATTTGAAGATTTATAAGCCTAATTGAAGTGAACTCCTTCTTCATCTTTGAATTCTCTCGTCCTTATAGTATTATGCCCTCTTCCTTCCATCTAGGTGCTTCTTTCTCTTCCAACCTATTTACCTCTTGGAAATTACTCTTAATAGTTCCTCCATTATACCATTGGTATCCTTACCTCCCTCTTGTAACATTTTTTTATGGATGTCATCACCATCGGATTGTGGTATATTATACTTAGTCGGAAGAACTTTGAATCTGGTGGAATATTAGTGTTTGTTAGAATGAACTTGTGATTTGGGGAAAATAGTATAGATCTAATTTCACTCTATGGTGGTGAGAGTTGGTACCCTTGAGAAAGGTGTGGTAAGGTATGTTTAATGATTTTAATGCTAGATACTTGTCATGAATGGTGTGTAAATAGTTCATGATATTCGATGGTGTAAGATCGAATGAGTTGGCTAGGACTTCTTAACTCATTAGTAATTTAGTCTTTTGGACTTAGAAGTTTAATATTGGTTTGAAGACCATGCTTATGATATGTCTATTTTGGAGTAAATAAGAAGTTTCGAATATGGTAACTAACCATCCTATTAAGCTAGTTCCGTGTTTAGATAATTATGAGGATTTGAGGATAAACTTAGGATGAAATTCTCCTAGTGGTTTTAAAATATGAAAGCTTGAAGTTGCAATATCTTTTGAGGATCGAAATAAGCTTAATAATAGTTGTAGTTATGGTTAGAAAGTTGAGTGATTTTTAATGTTACTTGGGAATTTGTTGTCGTTAAATGTTGGACCCTAACGGGAATAAATACTTTGTGGAATTAGGATATGATGACTACTTGAGGAATATCGACATAAGCGAAAACCGATGTATTAATAATTTGGAAAAAATAGATAAATCGATTACGGTCGCATTGCCCGATGTTTGGCAAAAGTTAAGTGAATCGAGTTTTGTGTGACTAATCTCTTTGAGGTTTCGAGATTTAACTTTTGAGGATGAGAAGGTTATTGTAAATAATTTGGATAATAAATTTTTGGAATAAATTGGATTAAAGGATTTCATAGTGAGTCCTTTACTTTGTGGTTGTTAGCGGTCTTGTTTCCTTAATTATCAATATTTTGATGGTGATTTCCAATAATAGTTTCGATGGACCTTAGAAGATTTTAATTGAATTGGAATAATTGGGAATTGCTACTCGATGTGGCATGCTTATGAAATATTTTGGTGGGAATCCGATGATTGAAATGTTGGGGATATATTGCACTCCCTTGAGGACTAGTTTACTTGTACAGTTAGTACTGTCGAGTTACTATCGACATTAGAATTTTCATAGAGGGAGGATAGTATTGGGGTTCACCCTTCGTTCTTCTTTATTCTTTCCTTCTTTCTTTCTTCTTTCTTTCTTTTCGATTTATTCTTTCGAATATTTCGTTCCTTCTATCAATTGTCATCTGTTATAGATAGGATATTAGAAGCTTTAGTTAGAAGTTTTAGGTATAGATAGTAGTGTTATTACTTTTACTATAGAATTTTTGAATTAAAAGCTTTTAGAAATGTTTTATGATTTCCAGTATTTTACCGTCAAGGAGTGTTGAGACTCGTTATTGGAGACGTTCGATAACTAGTTTTCTCATTTATTGATGCGAAAATGTATCTTTTAAAGTCTTTGATTTGGGACGTTGGTGTTCGTAACAGCTGACGAGAACCTTCCGCCCCAGTGATAAGACTCTGTAATTTATTCACGAATATATTTTTAACAATTTTGAAATAGACCTACATATATGTTACGTTCCTTCTTCTAAGTTTCGAGGACGAAACTTTTTTAAAAGGAGGGGTAATTGTAGCAACCCGAAATATACCCGATTTTTCTAGTAAAAATATTTACTAACACTTTTCAGTAGAACTTAAGTTTTTAAAATAGGAATTTTTGTTCCGAGTCTTATTTTGAAATTCCGCGTTCGTATTTGGAATTTCTGAGGGATTCATGAAAGAACCTTTTTTGGGTCATCTTGATGGCCTTTCTTGAAACTTTTAAAAAACCGTCTTTGACTTTTTCCTTTTGACTTTTTAAGTCGTCATTGGACTTTTAGTGATTTTTAAGTCGTCATAAACTTTTCTTGACTTTTTAAGTCATTTTTGACTTTTCTCGACTTTTAAGTCGACTTTGACTTTCGTTGACTTTCCCGACTCGTCCTTGCATTTTGAAGACCGAATTTTAATGTAAAAAAATTATATTTTTGAATTTAGTTTATTAAGATTTATTAGGATTTATCATAATTTAATATAAATTATTTAATTTATTCGGAATTTAAAGAATAACTTTTACGGTTTTTAATCGAACGTCATTTAACTATTCCCGACGCATCGTAATGCGCGCAACAAAATCAAAACTCGACTTTAGCATGAGTCACACGTTTATGTCATCGTTTTCCACTCACAACTAGATATTTTATTTGTTTTGAATAAACTAATAATAATATCTAGATATTTTTCTACTTTATCGATCAGTTAACGAAAATTACGCAAATCGCTCAAAATCAGACCCGCTTTCTCTCCTATCCTCACGGTTTTTCTTCTCTCTTTGACCTTGATATTTTCTTTCTTTTCATTACAATAACATAATATCTTGATATTTAATTCAATGAACTTAATATCTAATTAATTACGGTAATATAATTATTATACCGGGTCAATTCCATAACAACAATTTCAAACCCAACTCACTATGTTGCTCTATAAACTCACGGCTCACACACTCCACTTTACTCACAAACAACTTTTCATTTTTCAACAAATCAAATTAAGATCAAAATATCACTTTTTTTAATCGTTCTTGAGCGTTCTTCGCGTTCTTCATCCGTTCTTCATCGTTCTTGAGCAAAACCTTCATAAAACCTTCATTTCTTAATGAAATCCGTCCTAACTTATATTTCTAGGACCTCCTCTTCGCTCCCCATCTTCAAGTACGTTTTATTTCCAATTCCGACAAAATCGTTTTCAACACTTTAATTATGGAAAATCATATTTTTAAGTTCTAATAATGTTTTTCTTGTCATTTCTTATAGGGGAAGATTTTGAAGACGAGTTTGGTGACTCGTATATCTTAGGAGAAGACTAGAAGACGGGTTTCTTAGTTCTTAGTTCTTATTATTTGGGTGCTACTTGATTTTAGCTAGCTAAGGTAACGATTCCGAGTTACTCGACGGATAAATGTTACATAGCTTTGGTTTACTTTAGTTTTTGGTTCATCTTTAGTTTTTGATCATATGATTCTGGTTTTATGATTTTAGTTAGTAACATGATAAGTGGTTGATTTTATTATGTTGTAGGAATTTATGAATATGTTGGTGTCCTTGTTATATTTTTATGATTTCTTCATGATGATGATTGTTGCATGTTGGATGGTTAAATTGGATGTGTAAAAATGGATGTTAGTAATTAAAAACATGTTAGAATTAATTGGAAATTGGGGTTGTTGCTTTGGTTGTGTGAACCGTGGAGGAGGGGCCAAACCGGACCAGACCAGCCGGCCCAGGCCGGTTCAGACCGGTCTGGGCTGGTCCATGGTGGGTCCGGGTTTTGGTCTTTGGGTTGTGTCAATGTTTGATTGTTTAATTGTTGTTTTGACGGGTTTTAATTATGTTAAAGCATGCGGGAAATAATTAAAAACGGTTTTTAGTAAAACCGTTAAAAAGGCCAAAACAGCCCATTTTGCCAAAACAGGCCGTGAGGCCCAAATCAGGCCCATGTGGGTCCGGTCCAACTCAGCCCGTGGGTCCCACATTGGGACTTGTGACGGTTTTTGAGTTATCGTCATTTTTATCGTGTTTTGTAATATTTAGCAAGTGGGAAATATTAATAAGTAAAATATTTAATTAAAAAGGTTTTTTCATTAAATTATTATTTCTCACATGTTAGAACTTATAAGACGAGATCGTAGTTTAATTTAATATCCTTTTAGTCAAACGGGTTTTGGGTATAATATAATCTAATTCACATGTTAGAAGTTTTATTAAAATAACATGTAAGGAATATGTTGATTTTATGTCGATGTGATAAGACTCTGTTTCTAGCCGGTTTGATCCAACGGGTTTGGTCAAACTAAGATCTAGTCAGCCCCGATTTGACTGATGACCCGTCGCGGGACTCGGGTCGGGGATTTGTCTTCAAGTAAGGTTTTATTTAATTAATGAATTAGCCTTAGTAGATATGAGGCGATATGATAATTGATTATGATTTATATGCAATTAGTCACATGATAGGATGTTTTTCCCGTGACTGTTTTGATTATATGGTTGGTGTCGTGTTGACTAAGTACCCATAGAGAATTATGAGTATATGGCGTCTTGACCATTCTAATTCTAAATGAGTATCTTGGACCATGACATTGATAGGCCATACTATCTTTAACGAGAATACGGAGTTTACCGCTTGATAGCTTTTGTGTCCCGGCTTGGTGGGTTTATATCCAAGTCGGGGCATGGCTGCCTGACGTTTGGGCTGGGAGCCAGCTTAGTAATAGCCATCTCTGCTTAGGGTGGCGCCTAGTAGGGGTTTTCATAGACGGTATGTCATGGCGACGGGGAACGGAATAGCTGTTGTCGCTCGGTCTGATCAGTCTAGGACTAGGATGTTTTCCTACCTTGTGGTATAGCCTCGAGTTACAATCGACTATGGACGGTACTAGGAACTTATGCCTGTTTGTAGACGTATTGGTCTTTCATGTATGTATGATTCTATGAGTTCTAGAAGGTGAGATGCAAGCCGGCTAGGATGGATAGAGTTTGGATTAACGGTTGTTAACTGATTCACATGATTACGTGTTGATTAGGGTTTGAGTGTATCAGGGCCATGTTACTTGGTAACCGCTGAGCCAGCATACCAGCTTCCCTACCTCGAGTTATATTTTATTACCGAATTCACATGATAGCTTTCATATGCTAGGTTATATGTTAGTTAACGGTTTCATAACATGAGAAGCATATCATATATGTTAAGGTGTTGTATTCTCTATATACATTGCTTTTATGTTTTTCATGTTTCATTAAACTCGACATTTCGTGGCTGGGAGAACTCGGAGTTACTCCCCACTGACTGTGGCTTCCGTGTTTATATTTAATGCGGTCGAACAGGTGGTGTTGCATATTTGGGGTACATGGACGAGCTAGCGAGCGAAGTATTTACCTTGGACCTATATTCGGTTCATAGTTTGTATATTATTGTACACACTTTTATTCCGTATTTATACGGGAGATATGTCTCCCGTCTTGTAGATTTCTTTTGTATAATAGTATTTCCGTTTTGTAATGACCTTTTTATGTTATGACACCTTCGTTATGTATCATTATATTTCGTTTATGTATTTAAATAATTTTTTTTCTTTCCGCAAATTTGAGGGTGTCACACGAGTAGTTAACATTCCCTTGTATATTTATGATTGATTATTGACCTATAACTCGAGTAGAAGTTGTTTAAAATATTAATTACACTATTATTTATATCAATAACGAATTACAGAGACTTGATATGAACAAATCGAATCTCGAAGACCCAATTTTGATTTAAAGACGAAAACTCGCTAATATCGAATTATTATGAATTTAGGTCAAGAACGAAACATATTATATGAAATATTATATTGAAATATGATTTATGTACAAAGAAAAGGAAATAAGAAAAAAAAATCGCAGGAACCAAAGGAGGAAGAAGAAGAGCAGGAGCAGGGCAGCCTCTAGAATAGGTAGAGCATGCGTTGCGATCCTTCTAGGAGGCGCAGCTTCTACTACGTTTCTTCTCAG
>JAIUZE010010667.1:0-11105 GCA_022085475.1 Heliosperma pusillum
GCCCGAGCTTGAACCGAATTTATCCTTTGAAGAGAAGTCGATCCGCATCCTAGATCGTAAGGATAGAAAGTTGAGAAGTAAAGTAGTTCCTTTGGTTAAAATCTTGTGGAGAAGTGCTAATGTCGAAGAAGAGACTTGGGAAACCAAACCTTCTATGCGTAGTAAATATCCGAGTCTTTTCGAGTAAGGTATATTTTCTTTCCCTCAAGTTTCAAGGGCGAAACTTTTTTAAAAGGTGGGGTGATTGTAACACCCGGAAATGTACCCTATTTTTCTAGTAGAAATATTTTACGAAATCTTTCCAGTAATTTTAAGTTTTAATTTAGAATTTATTATTCCGAGTCGAATTTAGAATTTCCGAGTTCGTATTTGGAATTTCCGCGAGATTCCATGAGAATCCTGTCTTAAGGCGAGTTTGACTTTTTGTTGACTTTTACTCATACATACTCATACTCCCTCCTTAACCTATTTTCATTCACCCAAACTCAAACACAAAACCCTTTCTTCTTCCTTAAGAAACTTGCCTCCCTCTTGATTTTCGTTCTTTAAATCATCATAGCTCCTTCGTTACTTGATAGAATTCACGTAAGTCCGTCTCATTCTTCTCCCCTTACCTTCCTCTATCCGTATTGATGTTAAAATCATCGTCTTTCTCGCTTTTCAAATTTCCCGTCTTTCTCAAGATGAATTTCATTCATCTTTTCTGATCTTTATGTAGGTGGTGACCTCCAAAATCCCGACAAAGACTATTACCTTATTGAAGAGGAGCTTGACGATTAGTAAAGACGCTTAAAGGTAACGGTGAAAGGTTACTCGGTATCATTTACGTGATTTACATGCTTTATATGCTAGAAATCGTATTAGAATACGATTAGGAAGCCTAAAATTCATAGTATGTTTAATGAATGTTGTTATATGATGATTGTTGATGATGTATATTGATTGTTGATAATTATTAGAATTGATTTATGAGAATTGAAATGGATTGAATATGTAAAGGAAGCTCACGAGTGAACTGGTGTTCCCTGCCGGTCGACCGGCCGCCGGTCTGCCAACCGGCTGGGAACACATTAGTAACAATCTTGAAATTTTGGGAATTTTTGTATAGGGGAGTTCTGAGCCGGTCGACCGGCCGCCGGTCCACCGACCGGCCTAGACCGCATTTCTCTGTTTTCTATGATTTTTGGTTTTTGCCTTGTGTTCTGAGCCGGTCCACCGGCCACCTCCCTCCTGACCGGCCTGGAACACGGCTGTATGCATTTCCTATAATTTCTAAAACTCGTAATTTATAATAGTTCGCATGATCCGTTTATCGTATAATTTTACGTAGAGTCTTATAATATTCATGTTTTGGATATATGATATTTCATTCGCTTGTATCACATGTTTTGTGACGGTTTTTGCTATGTCCCACTTTGAGTCGGTTTTTACAAATGATACGGTTTGAGCACTATTTTGTCTTGTGCTTTGTACTCTCATTCCCTTGGCTACCTTACCGTTCGTAAGGCTGGAATGTCGGAACGGAGAGGTATCCTACTGCTTAATTGCATGTGTAGTGGGCATACGACGACGTTGTTGAGAGTTGAACGCAATGCGTTGATCGACCCGGCCGTCAAATGTTGTGTACTTGCGAGGTGGTGTTATTTGCATGTAGCGTACCGCTTGTTATGAGGCTTGATCTCTTTTCCGCCTCTTTCGGGAATTGATCTAACCGAATTTGGGGTACTCTCGGCTCTAGTGTAAGACCGAGTCTTGGATGCGAAAAAACTTTATCATCGCATGTCGAATCGGAAAATGTGATTTTCGGGATTCTGGCCAGATTTAGACTAGGACCGGGTATTTATATCGTCGTTCTACCAGGAGGAAATTAGTCTACATATACGAAATGTTGATCGTGTATGAGTTCAGGGAAATGTTTATCCCGTGGATGCTTTTTAATCATACTTGCCATGTACACGATGCTAGTGTGTTTCATTTACCGTGAGAGATGTCGTCTTGTGTCGTTCTTGAATGCGTAATTTCATGACATTATTCATGGTCATTGCATGATTGGACACCGTCAATGTCTTGGTTCGTGAATGGATGATAATATGTTGGATTTATTGTGATCATCGCATGACTTGACTTTGTTTGTCTGTCGAGTCTCAATCTTATCAATCTTATACCGCTAACGGTGAGATGCAAGCCCTAGTGAGCGTATTCGGTTGCCTAAGAGTGTCTTTCCCGAGTCTTTGAATAACATGATGGTTTCAGATTTGACTTCCATATGATCTTATCATTATATCTCGTATTGCCTATCTATTCTTATCGTATCTCACATGTATATCTATATATGCATGCTTTACCTTTGTAATTCCTTATATGTACGTTTAATGTGATATGGCTGGGAGAACCCGGAGTTACTCCCCACTGACTATGGCGTTCATGTTTTTCATGGATGAACGGGTTGCTTAAATTGGATGGCTTTTTGCTTTGACTATTTTGGGTTCGGGTGTGAGCTAGCGGGCGTTGTCCCTAGAAGTTTCACCTCTAGACGATATTAGCTAGTTTTGCTAAACACTTGTTCTTTGCTAACATTTTAAGAGACCCCGTCTCTTTGTTGTATTTCGTATTTAGTTTGTAATATTTTGACACTCCTCGTTTTATTTAACTTGCATGTATAAAAGTTTTTAAAAATACCGTATTTCCACATATTAATTCACATGCTTGTATGTTTATATTTCCGCATTCGCGAGGGTTGTCACAAGTAGTCTCAATAAGCTTTTCATCAAACTCCTCCCATTTCCGTTCCCACTCCCACTAGCAGAAAAACCCCCTATTGCGTCTATTGAATTACATCGGTTCTAAAAAACACGATGCAAAAAGCACCCGACATTGGCGGGAACTGGTATTTTGGCTTAGAGTCTAGATTATTGCGTCGATTTTGTAAGAAATGAACGTATATAAGTGAATTATTTGCGTCGTGTTTTTGGAAAATTGATGTATTTACTCTAAAACGTCATTTATTAACTTTAACCGACTTATTTATAATTATGTTTTTGCATCCCTTTTTAGGAAAACTGATGTAGAGGGTTTTCTATTTTTCTAAAAAAAACAAAATTAAAGGAGTTACATAGCGGCGGGCACCGACTCAAAGAATTGAAGTTCCTTCTACGTATAACACAAAACCCTTTCATCTCCCAAATTACTCACCGCTTCTTTGATCACCAAAACCCTATCTTTGTCGTGCCACCACCACCAACACGCCCTCCCGGTGTCGCCATATTCATTCCTTCTAGTGCAAGCCCTACTGAACTCTAAATACCAGGCCACCAACACAGTGTTGCCCCCTGCTTGCACGACGCCCCACCATTCCCTCGTGTTACTGAAGTCGTTGCACGGCCGTATTGGTGTACTGTCAATAATAATCAGGTATGTTTATTGTTGTTTATTATTTGAATGTTAAGTTATTTGTGTGTTTATGAATGCGTTGATAGTTGTTTGTCTTTAACGTGTTTATGAATCGTTAGGCTGAGTAGTGTTGTCTATATATTGGTCACAGTGTTCTCATTAGGAACCTCTTCTTAATGTTGTCATTAGGATTATATTCCATGTTACCATTCTCTATGTTGGGTAATTTAGAGGGGGTGATAGTTTCCCAATTCAAAGTTCAAATGTTAAATTAATGCCAGAGTTACCTAAATTGGCTAAGTCGGAGGTTATGAGTCGTAGACTTGAAGCCGGTAATGTTGTGAGATTTCAGCAGGGACATTATGCTGCTTGTCTGTCTTCATGATTCTGTAATTTCTGTTCATTGTGATGTCAGTGAGAGACTCAATGACTGAACGAGTGGGATGGGGGAAGGTGGTGGGAGTTTTACAGGCGAGGAAGTTAGTTCAGAAATATTAGAATTAGACCTTTCAAAATTAAACAAAATGGAGCAAAACCGGGTAGAAGACTTAAAGGACAACCTAAAATTGCAGCTTCAGTAATTGGAGTGACAAAATACATTCATTTTGATTTGCAAGTAGTGACAATTGCAGCTTCACTAATTGGAGTAACACTAATCTTAATACTGTTGAGGCTGAAATTTTGTATTCTTGGCTCGTCGATTGATAAGGAACAATGCAACATACCTGCTCACAATGCAACATACCTAAACTCACCAGTTGTCAAGTTCTAGCATTATTTGAATAGAACATATCCCTCCTTTTTGAGTTATAAACACCTCACATTGTGCCCGTTTTAGCTTCTTTTTAAATTTTGAGTATAAACTACGTTAGTCCAACTCGGCTCCCAGTGTCAAGAGTGTCAGTCACAATTATTTTGTGCGAAAGTTTGGTATGTTTCAAGAGTGTCAGTGTCAAGAGTGTCAGTCACAACTCGGCTGGTTGGTCTAAAATGAAATGTTGAAGAGTGTGTTATGTCTGAGTATCGGTTTGTAAACGAATGTTACCATATGCCCACTTAAAAGACCTTGCTGCCATATTGACCTCCTCCTTTGCGATTGATGACTAGCTAACGCCTTAAGACCACTTGCAATAACAAAAAGTGGATCATCCAATGTCCTAAATTTATATGATCAATTGTCTGTGTACTATAGGCCCTTAGTCTGTGTGCATATTGACCTTCCTCCTGCTGCAAAAACCTTCCTATTTAATAGTTGATTCTGTGTGCATTTTGGATAGTTTGTGGAGAAATTTTTAACTTTGATAGGGTATTATTTGTGATGTTCAAACTTGTTAATGTAACCCGTGGAAGTTAGATTACAATAAATCATTTGTAGATAGAAGTCTTTTGGTAGGAATGTAGGATAAGAGCTTCACACTGACCGAGGAAATGGCGAGAGCGAGAGATGTAGGTATATAGACGGAAGATGATGTGTCACCAAAAAAAAAAAGATTGAAGATGATCTACTGCCTTCACTGAAGAAATACCAAAATCTGAGTTATAGAACTTGGCATATAAAGTGTATGAAGAGAATTACGACTACATACAATTGATACAACTGTCACAAGTCTGTCGTTTACATTGATGAAATAAGGAGAATGTTGATCACTTAGTTGCTCCTCCCATTGCCATTAGTGATAGGATGAAACGTATCTTTTATTAAATAGAGTCGCTCTCTTATTCTTGTGAGTCCGTCCTAAACTCGTCTCATGCGATTTCAGATTTCATATTTACTCGTCTCATGCCACTGAAACATGACCATTTTGTCAAGGTTTTGAGGATTACTGCGACCATATTTACTATATTTTGAAGTGATATTTGCTACGTTTAGCGTATTTAACTGATGCACAAACTTGGCTTGGTGAACTTTGAGTCGTTGGAGACCGAGTGGGAAATTAAGATCGTCTCTCCAGCCCTATAGAAGAACATGGGCATTTACCCCTATCCTTGTATGAGTGAAGCAAGAAATATAACTTGTCTATTCCTTTTCCTTAGGATTGAAAGGAAAGACGGTTTTTGCCTATATTAGCTTGTCTAACTTTGATATGTTAATCTGCTTGGTTGGGCAACTCACAAGTAATTGGTTGTCATCCTAAATGTCCAAAGTTTCTGTTGTAGGATATTATTTTTATCCGAGGAAACAGTATGTTGAAGATCATTCTTGTAAGAGTGATTTGAAAATGTTTCCTCCTAATACTTTTATTCATCTACAGGGAAAGGTGGATGGATCTGTGCATCATCCATCTGGCCCCAGATACCTTAAAACAAAAATATTTAGTGCATTTCCCAAATTTGGTGTCCAACTTTTTTTTAAAGAGTAGTATTAGAAATAATTTTTCAACGAGATCTTGCTATAAGGCTCTAAACTAATTTATATGGCTCTGCTAATATATGTTACTCTGTAGTATGTATGAATGCAGGCAGCCTGTTATTCGTTTTTTTCTTCAAGATTGTACTCGTATTTGTTTTTCTGTTTGTAAACCTTGTAGTTTATTATTCGTTCAATGGAGGCTTTGTCTAAGATAGGGTCGTTTATTACTCCTATAAGGTTTAGCTTCTATGTTAACTGTGAACTCATTGAAACCTTCCTCCTGCTGCAAAAACCAAGCATGTTGAATAAGAATCAATATTTTTAATATTTATTGTAGCTTGGCAATCATTAGCTTATGAATAATTAGGCCTACGAATTAACTACAACTATGAGTATTATTATTGCAGGTTGGTTTCATAATTACGAATATTTCTAGTAGAGTATTATGATGAGTATGGATCGGAGTTGGATGTATGGGAAGCGGGATTTTTATTTTCTACAAAAGCTTGATGAATTTATTAGTCATGCTGTTTCCCATCAAAAACTAATTGGGGATGACGAGCAATTCATTTGCCCATGTAGCGTTTGTAAGAATCGGATAAAGGTAAGATGTGCAAGTGAAATGAGAACTCATTTGATAATGAAGGGATTTAAACCAGATTATAATGTGTGGATATGGCATGGAGAGAAAGAAAATGACACGCATAGTACCTATGGCGATGTAAATCTAGGGAAAAAACTTGCTAATGTGGATGAGTTTGAGATTCATGGTCTTGATTATAATAACATTTCGGTTAATGTGTGTAATGATAACGATGAAAATCATGAGAAAGACAACAATGTAGAGGCTGATAATATTGATAGAATGATGGATGATCTAGAAAAAGATTTTATAGAATATCCGGAAATTTTCCAGAGGTTGGTTGATGATTCTAAGAAACCCTTTTCTTATTGATGCCACCCCTTCATGTTTTATCTAATATGTAATAGTTTTCTAGCAACACGAAAGACTGGAGAACCAATTACCCTAAAACTCCATTCGTCTTGAATAATCATCCTACATTTTTCATTATCTAACGTCCAAGCTTCTAGTTTATATGGCCTATTACTTTTATTATCAGTTAGGTGGAAATCTAACTCAATAGGTGCTTAGTCAAAAATTTGTATAGGATGATGAAATACTCCCGTATTTGGGAAGATAAAGAACCAGTCTTTGGATCCCAAAGCTTTATCAATCCTCTCAAATACTCGTTTATTCTCTTTCCTATTGTTGCACCATGTAAATCTTGGCCCTTTAAATAAAATATCATTAAGCTCATTGCGAAATTTCTAGTTCCAAATTCTTGTGCACCTGATCGTGCCTGTCGCAAGCCCGATACAAAGATAAATTACCCAGACTAGGCTAATAACAAATTAATGTAATTAGGGAAGTAGAGGTCGATCCTTAGGGAGATGGTGTTTCCTATAATATGTAAAGTGTCTCGCAATTGGGTCTTATCTAACGAATATCTGGGTTTTGGGAATTTAGTTTCTAAACTACCACAAGGCATAAAAGAAAAATGAAATAAAAGCAAATGGAAATGAAAACAATAAAGCAAGTGATGAATTAACAATGATGAAAAGCATCTAGGGAAGTAGGTTCACACATGTAGATTAACATATTGATACAATTGGATATGGAACATGCAAATAAGTCATTGTGAGTTCGTAAGAATGATGTGTTCATTACAATCATAGATCAGATGGTCTAGCAGGCTTTTAGGTAATTTGCTAGGTCTTAATCCACCATGTCATGCTTTGTTTATTCAATTCACGTATCTCTACCTTGGAAAAGAATTCCACTCTAGTCAATGATTTTGATCAGCAATCGTCAACTATCGTTATAGTCCAAACATGCATAGTCACAATGTTTTAAAAGCACAATTTCTTTTATCCAATTAACATCTTTTAATCAATCTAACATGGCTACCCGACACCCTAGAAAGATGACTACTCACTCATGGCGATGTCTAAATCTAAGATGAAGTAAATAACAAGAACTAGGCTAGATATGTTTATTTTGTTTTGACAATATTTTAAGACTCTCTATGTGGCGATAATGATGACGCTAAATTGACAATCTAGGAAATGAAATGACGATTATAACGGTACTAACATGAATCTAAGATAACATGGATAGAAAATAACAATCAAATGGAAAACATAAAGACATTAAACAAATGATAAAATAGAAATACCTAGGTGACGATCAACAACGAAAGCGATAACAATAATAGAAATACCTTCCATAGAATAATCGTTCCTTGAATTACAACACTTGAACCCAACAAAGTAGATTACAAAGATTGAAATTCTTATTGATCTAAACTAAGGTTTTGATATAGAAAAGACATAAATAAACTAAGAACTAAAGATGAAAAATAAGAAAATGTTCTAGACAAGAGAAGAGAGGCTAGGCTCTCTCCTCTTAATCTAGGTTTCTAACCTAAAGAGAAATGTAAGAAGAGAAGATAAATGAAGTATGAAGAGATGTGAGATGTGAGAGATGTGTTGAGAAGAGTGGCTGGAGCATCCTTTATATAGCATTAGGGTTTCGTAGGGAAGGGGTCGAGCATTGAACATATAAGACAAAAGGAGGAAGTTGAAGCAATTTGCTCGAAGCAGCAGGGATACCCGATCGGGTACACACTTACCCGATCGGGTAAGTTGCATTCTAGAAGCTTTGACTCTCGTTTCATCTCCCCTTGCATATGACTTGACTTCCATCATCCCCCTTGACCTCTTGAGTCGGGTTTGTTGATAGGGTTTGATGTAAAACGATGAATTCTTCGCCTAACTGATTGATCTTCTGACAACTGCGACATCGTCTTTACTTCTTCTTTCTTTTGAATCGGTGAACCTTCTTGAAATGCCTTCGACATGGTCAAGCTTGCTTCTCAAATCGTCGGGTTCTAGGCAAATGCTCGGGAATATAGAAAAAGGGTGTAGAAACGTCACTTTCCCTACAAAACAGGTTAGAACATAGGAATTTGCCTAGAAGACGATATTAGCTCATAAAACGGCTTAACAAAGCACAAATGACATACAAAACCGAGCTAAATTGGGGGTTAAAATCATACAAATATTCACTTATCAAACTCCTCCAAGCTAAACCTTTGCTTGTTGATCAGGCATGTCGCAAGCCCGAAACAAAGATAAATTATCCAGACTAGGCTAATAACAATTTAATGTAATTAGGGAAGTATGGGTCGATCCTCAGGGAGATGGTGTTTCCTATGGATTGTGAATCGTCTCACAATTGAGTTTTATCTAATGATTTTCTGGGTATTGGAATTTGTGATGTCTAAACTAACGAAAGGCATAAATAAGAACAAAATAAAAACAAACTAGAATGAAAACAATAAAGCAAATGATAAATTAAGAATAATGAGAAACATCTAGGGAAATAGGTTCACGCATGTAGATTGACATATTAATGAAATTGGATTTAGGATATGCAAATAATTCATTGAGCGTTCATAAGAATGGCGTGTTCATTACAATCATAGATCAGATGGTCTAGCAGGCTTTTAGTGCGATTTACTAGGTCTTAATCCACTATGTCACGCTTTGTCTATTCAATTCCTGTATATCTACCTTGGAAAAGAATTCAATACTAGTCAATGATTGTGATCAAGAATCGTCAACTATCGTTAAAGTCCAAACATACATAGACACAATGTTTTAAAAGCATAATTTCCTTTATCCAATTATCATATTTTAATCAATCTAACATGGCTACCCTTCACCCTAGAAAGGTGACTACTCACTCATGATTATGTTTATAACTAAGATGATATTAATAATGAAAGTTAAGGTAAGCATATTTAGTTGGTTTTGACAATAATTTAGACTCTCTATGTGGCGATAATAACGACGCTATATGACAATCTAAGAAATGAAACTATGATTATAACAACGTAAAAACGAATCTAAGTGATACGAATAGAAAATAACAATCAAATGGAAAACAATACAGAACAATAAACAAAGGATAAATTAGGAATACCTAGGTGACGATCAACGATGAAAGCGATAACAATAATAGAAATCCCTCGCATAGAAATACCGTACTTTGAATTACAACTCTTGAACCCAACTAGTAGATACAAAGATTGAAATTCTTATTGAACTATGCTAATGTTTTGATATGAAATGGATAAAAGTAAACTAGAACAAAAGACAAAAATAGAAGAGAATCTAAACTAGAAAGACTAAAGCTAAAAAGAAATATAAGACTAGATTGTGTAAGAAAGTGTATGATGGATGTATATATGATGTGATAGTGTATGATCCTTGAGCATCTATTTATAGTATTAGGGTTTTGTGGAGAAGAGGACGGGCAATAAATGCATAGGTCAAAAATAGGATGAAGGAGCCGCAATGCTTGGAGCAGCAGGAATACCCGATCGGGTACACCACTTACCCGATCGGGTAAGCTCTCTTCTGGAAGCTCTTGACTAACTCTTTAACTTCCTTCGCTTTGACTTGACTTACAACATCCCCCTTGACTCAACAATCGGGTTTGTTGCTTGGATATGATGTAAAGCGATGAATTTTCCCGTCTAATTGATTGATCATCCGACAACTACAAAATCGTCTTTGCTTCTTCTCTCCCTTAAGTTAGTGAACCTTCTCGAAATGCCTTACACACGGTCAAGCTTGCATCTTCAAATCGTCGGGTTCTAGGCAAATGCTCGGAAATATAGAAAAAGGGCGTAGAAACGTCACTTTCCCTACAAAACAGGTTAGAACACAGGAATTCGCCTAAAAGACGATATTAGCTCATAAAATGGCTTAACAAAGCACAAATGACATACAAAACCGAGCTAAAGTGGGGGTTAAAATCATACAAATATTCACTTATCAAACTCCCCCAAGCTAAACCTTTGCTTGTCCTCAAGCAAACATAACAAACAATACAAGGACAAGGCTGCAAGCATTGGCTACTAGACCATCAAGAAACAAATCTCAATATAAAGCTTTGAAAACATAATGAATCATAACCCAAAAGCAACGTGGGCAAGAATGATACATAGACATGGCTGAGATTTACATAACGGCGTAGCACAAAGAATTTCACTACAGATTTTCGGCTCTTGCATGATCTTTTGACAAATGGACTCTTACGGCACACTCGAACACTCAATGTATGCAGAAAGGTGATTTCTTTATGTGTAAATGTTTTTTGAGACACTCACCTATCTACGACTCATGAAAATGTGTCCGCAGTCTAATATGGTAAACAATTCAAAACACAAGTCAATAACCATAATGCACATAGAAAAGAAGCCGAGAAATGAGAAGAAGGCTTTGGGAAATGGGT
>JAIUZE010010668.1:0-17638 GCA_022085475.1 Heliosperma pusillum
GATCAACTGATCCCTTTCGGTCACACTTAAAGGATGAAATCCAAATAGTAACTAATTATTTGTATACGATACAGTTAATTAGTACATTACATATATTCGATATGTACGAGAGTTAATTGTTAGAAATTGAGTTGAGAACTCAAATTCGATTAAACTTATTTTTCAATTATGCGATAATTGACTAATAAAGTTATATCTTATTTTAATACGATTAAATAAGATTTAACTTAGTAATTAATCGTTAAATTACTAAATTAGTTGAGGTTTTGAGATAGAGGTAATTAGTTAATTATATTTACAAAGAGTTGTAAATAAATTAACTAAGCATTGTGGGACCCATTATATATTGATATAATGGTAGAATACTACTTAAAATGTTAAGTACATATTATTCATTTATTTGTGTCATATAATTGTTATATGATCAAATTAACACTTAATTATACAAGATAATTAAGCATATGATTAATAAGTATTTGTGGGCCAAATATCAAAAATCAAAATGGATCAAATTGAGGCTCACATGGCCGGTTATGGTGAAGTCAATGGTGATGATGGTTGTTCTTATTCATACTCACAAGCAACATATGCTTATGACATGAATAGTGAACATGATATCATTTTATTCACTACAACACATTACCACCTTACATGGAAATAAAATAAGAAGAAAAAATCACCATTTTGTGGTGATGAAACCGGCCCTCTTGGCTATAAAAGGAGAACAATTGTTGTTCATTCCTACACAAGTTCATTCTTATTTTTCCAAACATCTCTCAAAACTAAACTTCTCTCTAAAACTCTTATATACTAATATTTACTAAGTATTACTAGTTTAGTAATATAGTCTAGTATTAGTAGTATTATATCTATCTTATTATCTAGTTAATAATAAGGGTAGATTATTTGGGTTAATCTTGGTGCAACTTAGAGGAGATCTTCTACCTTGGAGATTATTTGTGTTCAACCATATTTGTAGCTCAAGATCAACAAGAAGGAGTTCTTGTTGTGCCCTTATATTTTCCATACCAATGTGAGGAAATTTCTTATCTTATATAAATGTCTTTATATTTGCATGCATGTTACATAGATCATTATAAACTAAATTAAAAAGTAATTTAGTAAATAATTAGAGGAGTCTAATTAAGGTCTATGGACTTTCAATTGGTATCAGAGCTAGCTTGTAGCATGCATGTTCATTTTGGACATTTTTTATTAAAGTTATAAGATAACTAATAAATCAAAGATTTTAAGTTAAAATACGATTCTGACGATTTTTTTTGGTGCATGTATACCTACTGACCTCAAAATGTTTGTGGTTAAATTTAGTGATTTTAGGGATTAATTTGCTTGTTATTTTGATTTTTGGCGTTTAAACCGAGTTAACATGCATTTTATGAGTTAAAAGTTAACTAAAAATAGTTTCATGTTGATTCTGGCCATGAAATTTTAATATGATTTCACATGCATTTCTTACATATTGTATGTAAAATTTCGTGAATTTTACTTATGTATTGCATGTTCATTGATTTTTATACGATAAAAGTCGATAATATGAGATTATAATGTTCATAAAATTGAAACGTCCATTTCTGGTCTTGAAATTTTTTTGTACATTTCACATTCTGATTTTGATACTCCTGGTGAAATTTCATAATTTGTTTTCACTTTTTTACTATATCTAATGTTTTTATTTGATAAAACCATTAAATACAAAGCTATTTGTTCATAAAATTAATTTAAATTTTTGAGCAAATATTTTTTATTTTTATAGTTCCTGGAAATTTTCCAGAATGTACAAAATTTTTGGTTTCAAAATTTATGATGTTTATATTTTATTTTGGTTTTATTTCATAATTGTTATGATTAAACCGTAATATTTAGCAAATAAAATCAAATCAATCTAATTAATGACCAACAAAATTAGTAGTGACTAATTTTGAGTTCTAAATCAGTTTAGTTAATTAGTTTGAATTTAAATGCGATTTAAATGTTGATAGTGATTTTTAATGGTTAAAAAATCAATAAATCCCGGAAAAATCGAGCTACAATGAGCATGAATTGAATCTAGGACGATTTTGGCATGAATTTTGCAGCAATTTATTTAATTTATGGTTGAATGAATGAATGTCATTTATTTAATAATTTATGCAAATTTTGTACCTAGTATGGCCTAGTTATTTTTAATCGTTATTACCCGTAATGTAAGGGAATGACGGTTTGGTTGTAATTTTATTGCGATCTCGTATCGCCGGTTTGTATAATTTAATAATTTTATTTTATAGAATAAATGTATAATAGGAATTTGTATATTTGTATATTTGTAATTATTTGAAGAAGACCGGTGACTCCCTTAAGACGGTGCCATTTTGGAAGGTGTTCCAAGTGAAGAGGCAAGGGACCAAGGAGTTGGTTTCCGAATTTGTAACTATCTAGTTAATTATGATTAGCTAGGTGGCCATACTAGGATTTTATTGTTGCTTGGTTGCTTGCTTTATTTCCGCTCATGCCAAAATCGTCACACATGCATTTTATTTACCGTTATTGTCAATTCAACGTTATTCACAATTCACCGAATTAGTTCACTTATAGGGAATTAATAACTAAATTGACAAGATCTCTCACATGTTTAAAAAATTGAGATTAGCCTTACCAATTAATAACACCTATGAATCCCGTGTTCATTAGGGCTACCACGCTCGTGGGTCTCTTTTTACCTCGGGTAAGTAGGGTGATACGATCACAAGCTAAAATTGGATTGGACTCAACGAGATAAGCGTTATCTTGGGACTAGGAGATGGATTTAGTTGAAATCCGTCAACCAAGAGTTCTAAAGGTAGAATTAGTCAAGTAATGACTTACCATTTCTAAATAAAGGTAGCATGCGATGACTATTTTTATTTAAAAATGGGTATTGGAATCATTTATATAATTTAGTGAGAGGTCATTATATGAATGCTAAACTTGTTAAAATGTTTTTCAAGTAAATTAACAATGAATGTTTATATATTTCTTTTTGTTGTAGTAACCATATTCGCACAATGTCAACATCATCAAACAATGCAACCTTGGGTAAAGACTCATGGTTGAGATCCGTCATGGACAAGTGTGTCTTGAAAGATGACGGAAGTAACTTCGTTGAATGGGAGTCAACGATCAAGAGTGCCGCGTTATCCGATAACGTGCTTCGCTACTTGGTCGAAGAGCCCCCCCACCGAACCCGCGCCTAGATCGTCCGCGGTAGTTCGGGCCGAGTATGACCTTTATTTGAAGGTTGCAAATGACGTCAAGAATGTCTTGATTTGGTCAATCTCACCCAAACTCAAACTCCAATTGATCTCTCTCAATGCATATGCGATATTCACGAGGATCACTTCGATGTTTTCGCAAGCCCCTCAAATTCTCCAATATGAGGCGATTACGAAATTCTTTGACACTAAGCTTCAAAGGGGCCAAAACGTTGGCCCACACGTGCTCAAAATGGTTGAGTACGCGGACACCTTAGAGCGTCTAGGGTGCAAAATTCTGAAGAATTTGGTGGTGGGAAAGATCCTTCATTCACTCTCACCTAAGTTCACCCAATTTAGGGTGAACTATAACATGAATGGCATGGACAAGAGTTTCCATGAACTCCATGCACTCCTCACCCAAGCTGAGAGGGACATGGAGGCTAGTGGGAGTGAACCCAAGGATGTTCTTTCCATGAAAATGAAGAACATGAACCCTGGGGTAAGGAAGGACAAGGGAAAGGGTAAGACTCTTTTCAAGAAATCCGGCAAGGGAAAGGCAAAGGTCTTTTATAAGGCCAAACCCAAAGTCAACAAACACGCGGAGGCGGATTGCTATTATTGGAATGGCAAAGGGCATTGGAAACGCAATTGCCCCAAGTACTTGAAAGATAAGAAAGACGGTTGTGTGACAACGTCAGGTAAAATTCTTTCATCACTCTATATGATCGATATTAACTTTGCTAGTACCTCTTCTTGGGTATTTGATACCGGTTGTGGTTCTCACCTTTGTAATCATGTACAGGGGCTGAGGGACGTGCAAGCACTAGCCAAGGGTGACGTGGACCTGCGCATGAGAAATGGAGCTAAGGTAGCCGCAGTTTCCGTGGGCACCTACGTTCTTCTTTTGCCTAATGGTTTAGATTTGTATTTAAATAATTGCTATTATGTTCCAACTCTTACCAAGAACATTATCTCCATTTCCGTGTTAGACATGGAAGGTTTTTCATTTTGTATTAAGAACAACTGTTGTACTTTTGCTTTTAATGAAATGGTTTATGGCGAGTCCATTTCTATTGGAGGTATTTATGTTCTAGATATTGCAAAAGAGGTCTATCATGTAGAAAACAAGAAGCTCAAAACAGGTGAAACTAATCAATCATACCTTTGGCATTGTCGTTTAGGGCACATAAACGAACGACGTATAAAGAGACTTGTTTCATCTAAAGTACTCAAACCATTCGATTACGAATCTTATGGCGTATGCGAATCTTGTCTTCTAGGCAAGATGACTCGTGCTCCTTTTACAGGAAAAGGGACACGAGCAAGTGAAGTATTAGGACTTATACACACGGATGTATGCGGTCCAATGACTATCCGAGCTAGAGGGGGTTATCACTACTTCATTACTTTTACCGACGACTTGAGTAGATATGGATATGTCTACTTGATGAGGCATAAAAGTGATGCTTTTGAAAAGTTCAAGGAATTTCAAAATGAAGTAGAAAACCAATTGAATAAAAAGATTAAAACACTACGATCCGATCGTGTTGGTGAATACTTGAACCATGAATTTGATTCACACCTGAAAGATTGTGGTATAGTATCACAATGGACTCCACCTGGAACACCTCAATTAAACGGTGTATCCGAAAGGAGAAATCGAACTTTATTAGATATGGTTCGATCTATGATGAGTCTAACAGAGCTTCCTGATTATTTTTGGGGATTTGCTATCTTATCTGCAATATTTTCACTAAATCGAAGCCCGTCTAAAGCGGCAAACAAGACTCCATATGAGATATGGACAGGAAAAGTCCCTTATTTGTCATTTATGAGAATTTGGGGATGCGAGGCTTTTGTTAAGAATAAGTCTGACGATAAACTCGCACCCAAATCTGACAAATGTCTGTTTGTAGGATATCCAAAGGAAACACGTGCTTATTACTTCTACAAAGAACACGAGGACAAAGTGTTTGTGTCACGAGATGCAGTCTTTTTAGAAAATGATTTTTTTTTCTCTAAAAGACAGAGTGGGAGAAAAATTGAACTTGATGAAGTCCAAGAGCCACAAAACCGCAAGGATGACGAGGAAGGGGAAACCGTTCCCTCTCGTTCTGTACGTAAATGATTCCTTCGGAACCTAGGAGGTCAAGAGAATTAGTCATAAACCTGATAGATTACCTTGGTATTATAGAGGAGGGAGGACTATATGTGTTACTTTTTGAAAGTAACGAACCTTACGAACCTACTACCTACAAAGCAGCCATTTCTAGTCCCGACTAAAAGCTATGGCTAGGAGCCATGCAATCCGAAATGGATTCTATGTACGACAATCAAGTATGGGACTTGGTTGATTTACCTAAGGAGGTACGACCTCTTCAGTGTAAGTGGATCTATAAGATCAAAGTGGCATAGACAAACATAATGATGTTTATAAAGCTAGATTGGTGGGCTAAATGTGATACGATCATGGATGGCATGGATGAACTAATTGTCAATGTGGACAGTCCTATGGACCGTTCAAAAGTTGTTCCACGAGTTCAGTTAGGGAATTGGTTTGGTGAGTCCATAACACGAAGCCTATGCGTGATCAATGGAGCCATTTAACAGTCTAATTGACTGTTTACCCAAGGATGCAACGGTTGAATGGACTGAGTCATAGCTGTCATTTACACCTTGTTTTATTATCATTTTAAGTCTTATTATTGCTGCATTTGTGTCTAATAATATGGCTGTTAGAGGGTCATAAATAGTAGTTAATTGGAGGCATTAAGCTAGTGTTTACTACTTAGTTTGTGGCTGCATAGAATTCGAAATATAGAGCAGTTGAAGACTGCTAAAAGAGCTGTTGTAAGGCTGTCAAATAAGATAAGTTTTAGCCTAATTAAGAGCCTCTTTAAGAGCCTTAATTGGGTAGTTTATTGCTTGGTTTGACCAGCCATTATAGGTTTGTAATGAGGGCTATTTAAGGCCAAGATTGCTGGAGGTTTTCACTCATTCAATCAATAAGAAATACAATATTTTCCCTAACTTTGCTGCTGCAAAAACACTTTGTTATTATTCAACGAGTTTGAGTAACAACTTGATCGTTCTCAATAAGTCTTGGGTTTCGATCTCCATTGTCGAGTTATAGGTCTAACTCGCCAAATATCAGTACTTAGTTCGCTATTTGTTTGCCTCAAATATCACGGTTGAGACTGGGTTGCACCTAGTGCATTCGGGTCTCGTTGTGTGTTTGTTGTTTCAAAGACTTCCGCTACCAACTCGTATCATTAGTGGTATCATGATACGATCATGGATGGCATGGATGAACTAATTGTCAATGTGGACAGTCCTATGGACCGTTCAAAAGTTGTTCCACGAGTTCAGTTAGGGAATTGGTTTGGTGAGTCCATAACACGAAGCCTATGCGTGATCAATGGAGCCATTTAACAGTCTAATTAACTGTTTACCCAAGGATGCAACGGTTGAATGGACTGAGTCATAGCTGTCATTTACACCTTGTTTTATTATCATTTTAAGTCTTATTATTGCTGCATTTGTGTCTAATAATATGGCTGTTAGAGGGTCATAAATAGTAGTTAATTGGAGGCATTAAGCTAGTGTTTACTACTTAGTTTGTGGCTGCATAGAATTCGAAATATAGAGCAGTTGAAGACTGCTAAAAGAGCTGTTGTAAGGCTGTCAAATAAGGTAAGTTTTAGCCTAATTAAGAGCCTCTTTAAGAGCCTTAATTGGGTAGTTTATTGCTTGGTTTGACCAGCCATTATAGGTTTGTAATGAGGGCTATTTAAGGCCAAGATTGCTGGAGGTTTTCACTCATTCAATCAATAAGAAATACAATATTTTCCCTAACTTTGCTGCTGCAAAAACACTTTGTTATTATTCAACGAGTTTGAGTAACAACTTGATCGTTCTCAATAGGTCTTGGGTTTCGATCTCCATTGTCGAGTTATAGGTCTAACTCGCCAAATATCAGTACTTAGTTCGCTATTTGTTTGCCTCAAATATCACGGTTGAGACTGGGTTGCACCTAGTGCATTCGGGTCTCGTTGTGTGTTTGTTGTTTCAAAGACTTCTGCTACCAACTCGTATCATTAGTGGTATCAGAGCTTCGGCTCTTGAACCATCTGTTGAAGATGAGTTTTGACGATCCAAATTTCTTGGAGAGTGTGCGTGAGGCACTACGCAACGTCCAAGACAGGGGAAACCGAATGCAGGCCAGGCGTGAGTTAGTACGTCTTGGTGATGAATTCAAATTGAATGAACTACCTGACTTCGTAGGAGGAACAGATCCGGAAGCCTACTTGGAATGGGAACGCAAGATGGATCGAATGTTTGATTTCAAGGACCTTGACGATGAGAAACGATGCAAGTACGCCATACTGAAATTGAGTAAGGGTGCTTCTCTTTGGTTCGAGGGAGTGAAGGCTCTACGTGCTCGTTTGGGCAAGGCCAAGATCTCTTCTTGGGATGTTCTGAAACGTAAACTAAGGAAAAGGTATGTACCACCCACGCACAAACTTGCTACTTATCGTAGAATTGCTGAATTGATACAAGGGAAACTTAGTGTTAATGATTATATTGAGGAATTTGAAAATTTGGCTTTGATGGGGGAATTGGAGGAGAACGAGGAACAAAAGATGTCTCGATTTTTGCGAGGTCTGAATAGAACCATAGCCCATACCGTAGAATTGCACCCCTATGCTGATTTTGATACTTTATGTGGTTTATGCTTGAAAATTGAGGCCCAAGGAAAGTCAAAATACAACACAACATATGGGGAGGGTAGTAAAACAGGAACATGGAGGAATGAGGGAGGATTGAAGGGGGGATCTTGTAGCCACACCAATGAATTAAAACCCAAAAACATAGTTGCCCCTACTCCTAATCCAATTGCTAAGATAACCAACACAAAAGAAACGAGTCTTTCCAAAGTTCGATGTTTCAAATGTCAAGGATTTGGACATTATCAAAATGCGTGTCCAAATAAACGAGTCATAACCTTGAGGGAGGCTGTTGAGTTGCGTGATGAGTTGTGGGTGGAGGAAGAACAGTTGGGTGATGTGTTTAATTTAGATGGGTATAAGGAAGAGGAGGATGATGGTAATGTCGAAAACTATGAGGCTCCCATCTATGATTGTGCCTTGGTTCTTCGTACATTACAAGTACAAGCAGCCCCTATTGAGTCGGAGCAACGAGATCAAATCTTTCACACTAAATGTCAAGTGAAGGACAAATGGTGTAGTTTGATCATCGATGGTGGTAGTTGTACTAATGCCGCTTCTAATGAGATGGTAACAAAGTTGGGGTTGGTCACTTCGGCCCATCCTAAACCTTATGCATTACATTGGCTCGATGATGGCAACAAGGTGAAGGTAACAAAACAGGTTCGTGTGGGATTAACCATGGGTTCTTATAGTGATGAGATCTTATGTGATGTTGTTCCAATGGATGCTTGTCATATCCTTTTGGGGCGTCCATGGCAATTTGATCGTGATGTGTTGCATCATGGTAGGCGAAATGAGTATGAGTTGAGTGACAAGGGGAAGAAAATCATGCTCAAACCTATGGCACCACAACAGGTTCGATCAATGAGTACTAAGAAGGGTAAGCAATCAAACCTCACTATGTTTGCTAGTGAGCGAGAAATTGAAAGAGCTATTGACGAGGGTGAACGAGTCTATCTAATGGTGGCTAATGAGGCACACGGTGATGGTGTGTTTAATGGGCAGGTTGAAGGGTTACTAAAGGAGTTCGAGGATGTTTTCCCCGAGGACCTACCTCCTGGATTACCACCTATTCGTGGGATTGAGCACCAAATCGATCTCATTCCCGGGGCTTCTCTTCCTAACAAGGCAGCCTATCGTTGTAATCCAGAGGAAACAAAGGAGTTGCAAAGACAAATTGAAGAGTTGATGGAGAGAGGCTATGTTCGTGAAAGTCTAAGTCCTTGTGCCGTCCCTACATTGCTTGTGCCAAAGAAAGATGGAACTTGGCGTATGTGTATCGATAGTAGGGCTGTGAACAACATAACAATCAAGTATCGTTTTCCAATTCCAAGGCTTGATGATATGTTGGATGAGTTACATGGTTCGGTAGTCTTTTCAAAAATTGATTTGAGGAGTGGTTATCATCAAATCAGAATGAGAGAAGGGGACGAATGGAAGACCGCTTTCAAGACCAAGCATGGCTTATATGAATGGACCGTCATGCCATTTGGTCTCACTAATGCTCCAAGTACTTTCATGAGGCTTATGAATGAGGTACTCAAGGCATTCTTGGGCAGATTTGTGGTTGTCTATCTTGACGATATATTGATTTATAGTCGTAGTTTGGAGGAACATTTTGAACATCTTCGAAGTGTGTTTGAAACACTAAGAAGGCAGCAACTATATGGTAAGAAGGAGAAGTGTTCGTTCTTGGTTGATAGTGTGGTTTTTCTTGGCTATGTGGTGTCTAAAGAAGGGGTTTCGGTTGATCAATCAAAAATCGAAGCTATCAAGTCTTGGCCATCTCCTAAAACAGTAAGTGAGGTTCGATCTTTCCAAGGTCTTGCTTCGTTTTATAGGAGGTTTATTCGTGACTTTAGTACCATCACTAGTCCTATAACCGAGTGTTTGAAGAAGGGAGCATTTGTTTGGAATGAGGCTGCTCAACGTGGCTTTGAAGCGATCAAAAGGAAGTTGTGTGAGGCACCCGTCTTGGCACTTCCAGATTTTACACAACCCTTTGAAGTCGAGTGTGATGCAAGCGGAGTTGGTATAGGTGCTGTCCTTGTGCAAGGTAAGCGACCTATTGCTTATTTTTCAGAAAAGTTGAGTGGTGCTAGGCTCAACTACTCTACTTATGATAAGGAGTTCTATGCCATTGTGAGAGCTCTTAATCATTGGAGTCACTATCTTCGTCCAAGTCACTTTGTATTACATTCGGATCATGAATCCTTAAAGTACATCAATGGGCAACTGAAACTAAATCCGAGGCATGCTAAATGGGTGGAGTTCTTACAATCATTCCACTTTTCTTCAAAATACAAGGATGGTAAGAGTAATGTGGTGGCTGATGCGCTTTCTCGTCGGCACTCTTTGCTATCCGTGCTTGATGTTCGTTTGCTTGGGTTCGAAACATTGAAGGACTATTATGAGAATGATGTTGATTTTGGGGAGTTGTTCCTTGGTTGCAAATCTGGTGTAATGGGTGAGTTTGTTTTGCAAGATGGTTTTCTTTTTAAAGGGAATCGATTATGTGTTCCTAAGCATCCAGTTCGTGAGTTGTTGATTAGGGAAGCTCATGGAGGTGGACTTGCTGGTCATTTCGGTGTTGCTAAGACTTTAGAAGTATTGAAGGAGCATTTCCATTGGCCTCGTATGCAAGGGGATGTGCAATGTGTGATTCGCAAATGTGTTACTTGTCATGTATCAAAGAGCACATTTAAGCCCGGAGAGTACACTCCGTTACCTGTTCCTAATCGTCCATGGGAAGATGTATCTATGGATTTTATTGTTGCTTTGCCTCGTACTCAAAGGGGTAAGGATGCAATCATGGTGGTCGTGGATCGATTCTCTAAAATGGCTCATTTTGTGGCTTGCCACAAAACAGATGATGCAAGTAATGTGGCTGATTTGTATTTTCGAGAAATACTACGTCTTCATGGGGTTCCAAAGACAATTGTTTCAGATCGTGATTCAAAATTTTTGAGCTATTTCTGGAATACTTTATGGAGGAAGGTCGGCACTAAACTCTTGTTTAGCACATCTCACCATTGTGACAACCCTCGCGAATGCGGAAAGATAAAACATACAAGCATGTGAAAATATATGCGGAAATACAGTATTTTAAAAACTTTTAAACATGCAAGATATATATAACACGAGGTGTGTCAAAATAATACAAACTAAATACGGAATTATACAACAAAGAGACGAGGCCTCTTAAAATGTTAGCAAAGAACAAGTGTTTAACAAAAACTAGCTACTATCGTCTAGAGGTGAACTTCCAGGGACAACGCCCGCTAGCTCACACCCGAACCCCAAAATATCAGATCCAAAAAGTCATCCATAGCATGCAACCTGTTCATCCATGAAAAACATGAATGCCACAGTCAGTGGGGAGTAACTCCGGGTTCTCCCAGCCATATTACATCAAACGTACACATAAGGTAATACGAAAGTAAAGCATGCATATATATATATACAAGTGAGTTGCGATAAGAATAAATAGGCAATACGATAAATAATGATAAGATCATATGGAAATCAAATCCGTAACCATCATGTTGTTCAAAGACTCGGGATAGACACTCTTAGGCAATCGAATACGCTCACTAGGGCTTGCATCTCACCGTTAGCGGTATAAGATTGATAAGATTGAGACTCGACAAACAAACCAGTCAAGTCATGCGATGATCACATAATATCCAACATATTACCATCCATTCACGAACCAAGACCTTGACGGTGTCCAATCATGCAATGACCATGAACTATATCATGAAATCACGCATTCAAGAACGACACAAGACGACAATCTCACGGTAAATGAAACGCACTAGCATCGTGTACATGGCAAGTATGATTAATAGGCATCCACGGGATCACATTTCCCTGAACTCATACGCGATGCTTACATTTCGCCTATGTAGACACATTTCCTCCTGGTAGCACGACGATAATAATACGGTACTAGTCTAAACCTGGCCAGGATCTCGGAATAAACCGTTTTCCGATTTGACATGCGATGACGTTTCGCATCCAAGACTCGGTCTTACACTATACGCCGAGTACCCCAAATTCGGTAGATTAATTCACGAAAGAGGCGGAAAACGAGCTCAAGCCTCATAACATGCGGTACGCTACATGCAAATAACACCACCTCGCAAGTACACAACATTTGACGGCCGGGTCGAACAACGCATAGCGTTCAACTCCCAACAACGTCGTCGTATGCCCACTAACACATGCATTTAAGCAGTAGGATACCTCTCCTTCCGACATTCCAGCCTTACGAACGGTAAGGTAGCCAAGGGAATGAGAATACAAAGCACAAGACAAAATAGTGCTCAAACCGTATCATTTGTAAAAACCGACTCAAAGTGGGACATAGCAAAACCGTCACAAAACATGTGATACAAGCGAAAGAAATATCATATATTCAACACATTCATATTATAAGTCACTACGTAAAATTATACGTTAAATGAACGATCGGATTTATTATAAATGAAAACCGTAAACAAAAATCACAAGACTTTCCAGCAGGTGCCAGCCGGTCAGGCTGACCGGCTGCCGGTCCACCGGCTCAGGCCAACTATCATATGAAAATCAACTTGAATTGTCAGTGTGTTCCAGCCGGTCAGGTCGACCGGCTGGGACCAATGGGTCATATGAAAAACAAATGAAGAAAGGGGGGGGGGGTCTCAGCCGGTGGTCTGACCGGCTGCCGGTCGACCGGCTGAGCCCAACTTCATATTTCAAAATCACGTAAAACTCCAACAATATACAGCCACTGCCCCAGCCGGTGGTCTGACCGGCTGAGGTCAGCAGTACACGAAAATGCCTTGTTTCATCAAAGTCGACTTTTGATAATTATCGACTATCATTCTAATTCATCAATACTCATGTAAATACTCAATAAACAACATCCATCAACAATAATACAAGTCATAAGCTTACTAGCCATAATCAAAACATGGTTTCTATCCTAGAAATCACATAAAACACGTAAATGATACCGAGTAACCCTTCACCGTTACCTTTAAGCGTCTTCACTACTCGTCAAGCTCCTCTTCAATTAGAAAGTAGTCTTTGTCGGGATCTTGGAGGTCACCACCTACATATAGATCGTAAAAGATGACTAAAATGCATCTTGAGAAAGACGGAAAGTTTGAAAAGCGAGAAAGACGATGATTTTAATATCAATACGGATAGAGGAAGGTAAGGGGAGAAGAATAAGACGAACTTACGTGAATTCTATCAAGTAAAGAAGAAGTTACGATGATTCAAAGATCGAAAAATGGATGGAGGCAAGGGTTTGAGTTTTCTTAAAGAGGAAGGAATGTGTTTGTGAGTTTGAGTAGGAAATTAGGTTAAGGAGTATGAGTATAAGTAAGGAAAAGTCAACCAATAGTCAAACTCGCCTTAAGACGGGATTCCCATGGAATCTCGCGGAAATTCCAAATACGAACTCGGAAATTCTAAATTCGACTCGGAACATAAAATTCTATATTAAAACTTAAATTTGCTGAAAAGATTTCGTAAAATATTTCTACTAGAAAAATAGGGTACATTTCCGGGTGTTACAGCAGGGGCAGTTATTGATGTTAAGAATGGGATACTTACACTAACGGTGGGGGATGACACTATCACTTTCAATTTAGATAATGCAATGAAACACCCCATGCTAGAAGAGACATGTCATAGGATCGATATTGTGGATTTGACTGTTGATGACTGCCTCCCTTTGTGTTTGAATATGGATCCTCGGGAGATCGCCTTAATTTCCAGCGCTGCTGAAGCTAGAAGCTCACGGAGTAAGCCAGTAGTTGAGATGGAAAAACTGCTGACGGGAGAGAAATGCAAGTTACCAAAGGTGTATAGCTTGGGTAACCCCCCTAAGGTTACCGAGGTAACGACGCCTCAATTTGAACCCGATTGATGAGTAGTAGTGACAGCTGGTCATTACGCCCCCATTTTGTAGCTGGTTTGGGGGGAGGTTATGTCTATACAGCTTATATTATCTATCCTTGTACTATCTTTTATTGTATTTTCTTTTAGTTATCTCCCATTTCCCTTTGTTAGTTGTGTCCTTTAGGTTGCTGATGTTGGTTGTTGTGTGATTGCTGTGCTGTTAGCGTCACACTGAGGACACTGTGACATTTAGGTTTGGGGGAGAGTCTTTACTTATGTTGTGTGTTTATTTCCGTTGTGTGAAAGAAAAAAAAACATAAAAATCGAAAAATTTACAAAATACAAAAACATGTTTTTCATTTTATTAGGCCGAGTCTTGGTGAAATTGAATAACGATGATGATAATCTGCATTGTTTCTGCATTTGAATCCCAAATACGTTGTCCATGTACATTGTTTTGACTTACTACTTTTGAAAATAAAGCTCATAGGACAAGTCTTGACCGTTTTTGACATACCTTATGCTAAGTAGATTTGGCCATTTTTGTTGGTAAACCACTTAAAATTCTGAGGTCTTTAGAGCTTCCTAGGCCAGGAACATCAATAAACTGGTCTCATTGTCTTTAGGCTTGAGTGTGGTACTCCTTGTGGAATATGTAACATCAAATTGCATAAGTGTGACATTCGTTTCTTGATACTATACGCGTTCGTTTGATAAGTGCATGAGGAAAGGCGGGTCTTTTTTATTCAAATGAGCCTCATATAGCCACAAAGACTTGATTTTATACCCTTATTATTGAGTTCTTTATGTTTAGCCCATTTGAGCTTTTTGTAGCATGTTTTATAACCTATCTAATAGCCACATTCCTAGAATTTGCCAACCTTATCGGGATAGTCGCAGTTTCATGTTTTTCTTATCTACTTCTCTACTATGGCTGGGTCGGGATTTCTGAAAAAAGAATATCAAATGGGTGTAGCAAGTATGTTGGCAATTGTGTCATTTATTCCCCTTGTTGAGAAATGTTGTGAAGCAAAAGAAGTGAAAAAAAAGAAAAAAAAGGAAAAGAAAAAAAGGGAAAAGAAAAAAAAAAGGAAAGAAAAGAAGAAAAAGGAAAAAAATATGTTGCTTCATTGAATTGTTCAAGGGATAATGAAAGGGAATATACTAGAGTCTAATGCATTTTTCAGAGAGCAATATCGATATCTCTCTTGTGTTGTCAAAGTTTAAGATAATTTCTCTAGTCGGGTAGGTTTGTGCTAGTCTTGTAGATGTGTTTTGGTAAGTGTCGCTGCGACTACCGGTCTTAGCCCCACATTCCCGTACGTGCCTTGGCAAAATCCACTTCTATACCTTCACCCATGAGCCTCCCTTTTTGTCCTGATTCATGTACTTTTTAGCGAATGCGTATTAGTTGGGGAAATTACTGTCACATTAAAATGCATGCATGTTTCATAAGTTGAGTGAGTGTTTCTATTTCTTTATATCTTTACAAAACTCACCCTTACATAAACTTCTGAGTGAATGAGTAAATCCACGAGAATCCGACAAATTGAGCCTTGCAAAATTGAAAGGTATTTGGTTTTTGTCTATACTACGGTATCATGTAAAATCTTAGAATAAGAGCTGCGTTTTCTACTTTCCCGTGCCTTTGAATTTGTTTTATTGGCACAACTTGGTCATTACTTTGTTATAGATATGGATAGCTTGGGATTTGTATGTGCATTAACATTAGCTTTGAGTTTTTCATTCACCATTTGTATATTTGTCCTTGTATAGTGTTGAGTGCTTTGCTTAGGGACAAGCAAAGGATTGGTTTGGGGGAGTTTGATGATCACTATTTATACACATATAAAATGCTTTCCTTAGTTACATATAACTCGATTTACCGTCTTTCCTTGCTTATTTCTATGCTATATTAGTTAGAATATCGATTTTGCCGCTTCTGTTATGTTTTAATGCAGATTGGATGCATTTGGAGCTTTTTGAGTAGATATGAAGCAAGGCGGAGTCAAATCGTAGAAGTTAGGCACGGAAATCGAGAGCAATGAAGAAGGAATGAAGAAAAAATCAAGAAACGAGCCAAAAGATGGGATGCTCGACCGAGCAGAACACCCTTGCTCGTTCGAGTCGTGATGATTGCTGCTCGATCGAGCAGATTCACTTTGCTCGATCGAGCAACCTAGTTTTTCGACGGTTTTCGTATTTTCCTAAACTAGTTTAACCTAATTAGTTAGATTTGTATTATAAAAGGAAAGCCCGTCTTTCATAATTAGGTATGCTTTAATATTAGAAACCTAAGTTTTATTTGCTTTGCCTCTGAATTTTATCATCAAGACGATTGTCTTTAGTTCAACTTGTAATCGGTATTTTTCAATCTTTCTTTGTTATTTAAATGAATTACCTTCTAGTTATTTAATTGTTCTTTGTTCATCCTTTCATTATTGTTAATCTTGTTTGCTTTAATTATTATTGTTGTTGTTTATATTGTTACGAGTAGCTAAATTCCTTTCTGGGGTTGAAAGGGGATCTAGGATTGTTAGAAGGGGTAGACTAATTAATTGAATTGCAATTGCATGGTTATCGTTTGATTATCGTTTTAATTCTAGTTGTTTGATTACTGGCCAGGATTAATTAACTGGTCTCACGAATTAGGATTATCACCGACCGGGTTAAGACTAAGATAGGCTACGATAATTGAATATAACTTGTTTAATGATAGCGATCGCATGTTAGATTGTAGATCTAAAGGGCATAATTGAATCGACCGATTTTGTAACCTTAGATAACTTTATTGCATGATAGTTGATTATACCCTAATCCCTGAACAATAATCCTATTGAACCTGAGACCCAAGACTTTTAATCTTATTGTTTTCAGTCGTTTATTGTTATTGTTTGCTTTTAGTTATTGTTATTGTTTCCCATTAGTTTAGAACACAAATCTTAAAAACCCGAAATTGTTACTATAGAGACAAACCTAGTTTAACAGATTAGAATACTACCGCCTCCCTGTGGATTCGATACCTTGCTTACCGCTGACTGTTAGTTAGTAGTGAATTAGGATTACTTTGATAAAGGTGACGCGACTTTAACCTTATCAATAGTCTAGGTCTAGGATTAATTATTGTGTCTAATTCTTAATTAGAATAAATAATAATACCTAAACCTCTACCCTAACCCCTCTAAAACCGGTGCACCCATATAACATGGGTGTCCATTTTATTTTTGCATTTTGTCATTTGTCACATATGTGACCTGTGACATGTGACATGTAACATGTAATTTTGCTTATAAAAGTGCATTTTAACCAATTTAAATGCAATTTCATAACAAATAATTAGACTTAACATTTTAAGTCACATTTTATAATTACATGTAAATAAAATGGGTTATCTCATATTTGGTTAATATAATCTACAACAATTTGTAATTATAATCGACCAATTTTGCTGATCTCAAATGTTTCATAAACATAATGCATTCTTAGTAATATAACAATTGGATTACTAAAATGAATGTTATTTAATCATATTACAATAAGATATATGTCTCACTTACAATTTAAACTTGGTTCAATTTAAGGGATTAATTAATCTGTATCACTATACAATTAATTAATGTACATGATTAGGGGATTGTCCTTTAGGTGTGACCTCAAGGGATCAACTGATCACCACACTAATGTCAAACTCAATTGAGCCAATCGTTACCGATTTATGTTGACCAGTTGACTATAATATTCATCATCCCTTTGTATTCTTATTATTGAGATTTAATCATGTGA
>JAIUZE010010669.1:0-20247 GCA_022085475.1 Heliosperma pusillum
TGAATACACATTAGTTATGTTAACATCTGACAAGGTATGCAGCGTGACCAAAGAAGCAGAGTATGAGTTCGACTTGAAGCATACAAAGTGACTACCATTCCTAAGAAGCACGATACAGATGGAACTGAGATACATACCTTCACAGACACTGATTAGGTGCTTCAAATGCTGACTGTCTTTTACAACCTCTTCGACAAGCTTCTCGACAATGGTTCCTTTCTGCAACCAGAAAATTGCTCTTTTATTTAGTTGCAGATAGGGTTGGACAATAAATCGCTTAATTGTATGAGCACATCATCAAATACCTCAGGGTCATCTAAAAGCCGAAGTGGACCAGAGCTGCGGTTCAAAAGATCTACTACAGTCTCATTATAGATCTCCAATGCGGAAATTTTTAGGGCAAAATCCCTTTGCGGGTTCTGCAAACAACATATAATAAAGGAAATAAGCATTCCAAACCAATATACATCAATTGGGTTATCTACCACGTTAAAAGTCGAGCAAGGGACCATTTACGCAGTCCAATCTGGCTACCTCCATCCCAGTTTAATTGTTCTCTTTTGAATGTTAATTTCTCCAAATATATGTAGAAATACAATGTAACAATTGACTTGTTTGATTCACCAATCAAATATCTTCATATTATCACCCACTCAATGTAAAAAGCTGATAAGTCAAATGGGACAACATGAATGAGATGGAGGTAATAACAACATTGAAGCTTACATTTCTCATATGCTCATAGATGTCATCGATCGCAAGTTCAGTGATCCCTCTCATGGTATATGTTTTACCACTGCTAGTCTGCCCATAAGCAAATATTGTTGCTGCAAGAAAAGCAACTCAATTGAATTTCTCAATTTTGAAAAATGCAGCATATATATCCACTAAAGCATTAGTTTACCATTGATTCCTGTTAGAGCAGATAAAGCAACATCCTTTGCACCTTCTCTATACACCTTTGTTGTTCCACAGTTTTGACCAAAAACTTTATCTGCCTCAAAACAACAGTTTACAAGTCAACCTAACCATCTATGTAAACTTGTACGGAGTATCATTTACTCATACTTCCAATAAATACTTGCTCTTTGCCATACCAAAGGTAAATGACGAAGAGGGCTTTTCATCACTTGGATTCTTGAACACTACAGTATGATCATCAGGACATTCCCAGGAAATTAAATCATACCCAGCCAATTCCCTTGTACTCAAAGGCCTAACTCGAACCGTCACCAGTATTTTCTCCTCCCGCACCTTGGTTCCCCCCGGAGTAGTCGTATGGGTTGTCCGGATCTTAGCCAATGGGGTGACAGGCTCCCTTGTCGTCATCATCCAAACTCAGATACCACTGCAGAAACCCAAGCAGTTCGACAAACATGTGACAAATAGGTCCATTATTTACATTCTTATATCACTAAAAGGAAACAAACAACAAAATTATGTTCAATAATCACAGGGTACATGAAAGTAATTAAACCCAGAATCATGATTAGTATTTTGAGGCTTTAGACTTTGGTACTACAATGATTTCTCCTACATTCTTTATGCTAAATGATGAACATAGATTCGGGTCTTTCATTGAGGAAGCAATGCACTACTGCTACCAAACTACACCAGCAATTCCGTAATACATTCAAGATAATACCGGGTTTTTTCTTATTAATGAAACTAATCAAACTAAAATTACAGTAATTTTGCGTCTTTCTAAGAACATACATTCAATCTTTGACTAATCATTTCGTTCTGCGATTCAGAGGGCCGCCAAATGAATCTGAGAGATGCGTTTTTTTTCCTCAAGATTTCGTTACTAATTTAGAAAAATTTCGGACCCCCAAATTTTTTGAACCAGTTATGAAACTCTTTTGAACTTAATCAAAAGCTACAATTTTTATGCTAACAAATTCAATGGGTACATGAAATTTATCAGATACGATACAATCTTTCTCTAATTCGGTACACCCCATTATATCTTTCATCAGTATTAGAACGGACAAATCCGTAAAGAGTTACTCCCATCGTCCTAATTATTTGTTTACGTTTGATTAAAATACCGCCATAAACAATAAAAAAAAGTAAACTAATGATGAACTGGGCAATTAACCAAAAGAAAGAGAAATAACTGATCCCAAAATGATGATTTTGTACCAAAAATTTACAACAATGCAGAGTTTGTAAAGGGAGTAGAATCAAGAAATGACCAATAATTTAAATTAAAGCCAAAAAAGAAAATTGAATATTTAACTAAGATAATACTCATATGTTGCTAAATTTGGATGAGCAAAAATCACCTGAAAAATATGGAGTTTATTTTTGCTGTTCTTGCAGTATGAATCAAAATAACATTCCTAAATAGGGATGGAAATAATGCTGGATTCTCGGTATTATTACCTTAAACAAGAACCAAAATGAGGAAAATATAGGAAAGTAAAATCTAAATGAAAATTATAGATATGGATTTAGGGAGAATGAAAGAAAAGAGTGTCTATAATGTAAAATATTGGAGATAGAAAGAGACAAGGTTAACGGCTACTTTCTCCTACTTTAAATTTTTGGAAATTTTGCTTTTGGTACTAGTTTAGTAAAATCATTGAACTTTAAAAGAACAATTTTGTAAATTACAAATAACCAACTTATATAATCAACATTTTTCAAATAACTTCATTTTATAAATTTTTATCCAAATAAATCATTTTTAAAACATGTTTTTTATACATATCAATGCTTTGTTGTCCGGAATTAGACTTATTTTAATACAAGCCGACTTATCCTGTTAAATTTCATAATCGGGTCTGGGTCCAACCCGTACTTAGGAGAGAGAGTCCACTTTATAAACCCAATGGGGTTCCACTCTAAAACCAATTGGCAATAGAGGGAGTAGCCCATTGCCTTATAAAGTGGTAAACTCTCCCCTCTTTTCTCAATGTGGGATTACACTCACATGTAAACAATTGGGTTTCTTCACATATCCTTACTTAAAACATAATTCCTAGACCGATAATTTAGTTTCATAGCCCCATATCTGTTCCAAACATCTCTTAAAAGATAATAAGCTAAGTTTATCTTTAATTCACTCGTATCATACACAGTCAAGTCTCAACTTTATAAGTTAAGTTTCTTATTTTATTGGATTATTTCGTGATTAAGAAAGTAGATAAGAGTAGTTCAATATCTTATGCAAGTGAAAAATGAATGAAAAAATTGAGTTTTGGCTGAAAAATTCAAAATGTAAGTCTCATTTAAGAAAAGATGTATTGATTTGTTTAAAAACATGTTTTAAAAGAGAGTTATTTGGATAAAAAGTTATAAAATGGAGTTATTTGAAAAAGGTTGATTATTATATAAGGGAGTTATTTGTAATTTACTCTTTTTTAAATTAATGTTCAATAATAAAGTACTTTTGGTTTTAGTTTGATTTTGAAAGTATTTATTAAAAGAGTTTTTTGTCAGACACAACCATTAAAAAAATTTCTTCCAAACAACACCTTTGAAAAACAAAATTGTCAAACACAACTTTCAAAAAGATTTTATTTTTACCAAACACAACATTTTGGTCATAGTTTGACAACTTGCAATGGAATGATTTTCCGTTAATGTTTGAGATAGCAAACGAAATCGATTTAAAGTGTTCTTGAAGTCGTTGAAAAGGTGGGAGTAAATGCTTTCCAGGGGTTGCCAACAGGGTGGTCAAAGATGGCCTTATGTGTGGTCAATTTGTGTGTAAAGTAAGGCGAGTCAAAGAGAATTCTTGTAAGTCTGGGTTTACATCGGGTGGTCAGGGGGTCTTTCGTGGGTCTTTTAATAGGGTTATAAAGCTTTGTGTGGTCTTAAATTTGGTATGTAGGTAGAGAGGAGTACAAGGTATTAAGGTAGGTTGTAGTTGTATTTTAAATGATGGTTGTTCATTGAAAGTAATGTTTCGGGAAGCGCAGTGGAGGTGAAAACAAAACAAAAGAAAGTTAAAAGTAGAATTTTTTCGTGGGTCAATTCCCTCCCTTCGAACCATTACTTGCAACCAACGACCGCCACAAAAAACACAACTTCGACCTACCTTGTACTCCCCTCTATCTACATACCAAATATCAGACTAAACAAAGCAACATAACCCAATTAAAAGACCCACGAAAAAGCCCACGACCACCCGGTGTAAACCCAGATTTACAAGAACCCTCTTTAACGCCTTAGTTTACACACAAATAGACCACACATAAAGCCACATTTGACCACCGTGTTGACAACATTTACAAAGTCTGTATTTCCACCTTTCCAACGAGTCCAAGAACACTTCAAATCGACCTCGTTTGCTATCTTAAATATCAACGAAAAATCACTCCATTGCAAGTTGTCAAACTATGATCAAAATGTTGAGTTCTCGCCCAAAATGTTGTGTTTGACAATTTTTTTTAAAGGTTGTGTTTGACAATTTCGCTTTTTAAAGGGTGGTGTTTGGAAGAAATTTTTTTTTAAAGGTCGTGTTTGACAAAAAAACCCTTATCAAAATGGTGTTTAAGTAGCTTTGGATTTTCAAAACCTTAAACACGGAATAAACACGCCATTGTTAATGACGTATTTGTTCAGTGTTTCAGGTTTTGAAAACCCGAGCCTACGTGGACACCATTTTGATATAAAACTTTCAAAACCAGCCCAAAACGACAAATATTTTATTTTTTAGCATTATTTTAAAAATCGTTCACTTAAATTTTAGGTGCGATTTGTAACTTTATTTAGATCCCTCAACAAAAACAACAACATCAGAGCTATAATCTCAATATAATTTGAGTTGGCTGACATGAATCATCATTTAGAACAATCACTGAGTAATCGCAGACCTCATAATGCAAAAATATAGATAAGGAAAAGTGAAAAACATATATAGAGTGAAACATAATACAAAAGTCAAGTTAAAATTATAGGTATGAAAGTCAAAGCTTTGATTTCTTTATAAAAACTTATAGTTAAAATGTAATAATGATAAGTAGTATTTTAGTAGCGTTTTACCCCTTACTTATGTCATTTATTTGAATCGATTTTGTGCTTAAATGATTGAATAACTCATTTATTAGGGGTCGTTTGGTTGCATGTAGGAGCTTTCATTGCCTAGAAAGTGATAAATCACATGACTTTAAAATTCATGTGATTTGGAAAATGTTGTTTGGTTGCATAGAGAAATTTTAATTCATGTAAGCAACTTCCTCCATCATAGAGGAATTAGAATTCATGGGAAGTTCCAATGCATGTGAATTTGTGTAACCAAACAAGTTTCCTATTTTGCAATTCACATGAATTGTACTTCCTGTATTTTTTTGTGGGTAACCAAACGACCCCTTAGTTTATTGAAGAGTCGTTGTTTGGTTACACACTAGATTACATAGGAACTTGAATTCATGTGAATTGTAAAATGAGTATGTTGTTTGGTTACCCAAATTCACATGAATTGGAAGTTCCCATAAATTCCTACTCTTCCATAATGGAGGAAGTCCTACATGTAAGTGAGAATGCCTACATGAATTGCAATGCCTACATGTAACAAAAAAATATTTTCTAATTTACATAAATTCTAAAATCATGTTATATGACACTTTCTAGGCACTGTAAGTTCCTGTATGTAACCAAATGACTCCTTAGTAGTTAATAACTTTAATATAATAATTATGAATAATTGTCATATATTCAACAATCAACAGTGCTCTAGTCATATATTCAACAATAATTGTCATATATCAATAAATTTGCTTTAAATACTAATTTTTTTTACATATTTGCATTAACGGGTCGAGTTACGGGTTAGGTTGGGTGTTGATCATAAATGTTTGGGTCATTATCGGGTTAAAATTTTTTTGGATTGGGTTATTATCGGGCGGGTATCGGTCGGTTTTTTTAGGTCAGATCAACTTTTCACGGGTCTTGGTAGCTCCACCCAATGTTACTTAGTTCAAATAAAGCAGTTAACAAAGATGAATTACGCTGAATTTGCTACTTTCCACCCAAATGACTAAATGAGCACGGCCTAAGGGTCTAAGCCATTTCCGATTTTTGGAATTAATAAAAAGCTTTTAACTTATGAAGTAGTTTTATTTTCCCATTTCTCCACCGGCCACTAACCCTACATATAACCCTTCTCCCGCGGCCCGTAATTTACCAAACCCCAACGGCGTATCGTCATTGTTGTTCAATCTCTTCTCTGGAATCTATCTTTGAAGCTGGCTATGCTATTTTCGAAGCTACAGTAGTTTATTACTATCATCCAAATTCATGTGATATTTGGATTCTGTTAGAAGCATAATTGATTGATGATGACAAGTTCCATTTCATATTTAAACGTGTGTGTTTTTCTTAAGTGTTCAAATGTAGTTTTAAGCATTCAACTCATGCCTCAAGAATGTTTCAAGTCCGCCCAAGGTTGATCAAGACGAAGACAAATGATGCTTAGTTGGTTATTGTAATCAAGATAGTTTAACTCGACTACTAAGTCAAGTGTTAACAAAACGACAGTGCACACTATAATGTCTACAATCTGGAACACCTTTCGTTCGACTGGCCCAGTGGCTATGGTGAGATTGACTATCCCTAATACCTTCCGTCGTGTCCCGTCGTATGCTCAAACACCTTGGTTGGTAGGATTCCAATCCGTTTCTTTCATGCCCAGTTTACGTGCTATTTTCAGTGGTATGACATTGACTGCGGAGCCATCATCTAACAAAGTCATGGGTATATTCTTCTTTAAGCACGTGATTGTGGTATACAGAGCGAGGTTGTCACTAGCCCCGAAAGGAGGTAAGCCTTCATCTGAGAAAGTAATTGGGTTGCTTAGCTTGACTGAATCTTGGAAGACCAAGTTGACGATATCGTCGGGGGTAGAGTCGTGTGCTACATTTAGCTTTGCCAATGCTTGGAGTAGAGCTTGACAATAGGGAAATGAACTTGCAACTAATTGTCAGACTGAAAGATCAGCCATTGTCTTTTGTAGTTGCTTTAGTAGATGGTTAGTAGATGTACCCTTGCCATCATTTGGGATGATGACAATGGTAGTAGTAATTGGACCATTAGTAGTAGGACCGTTCTGAGTGACATTCTGATAGATAGTCTATATCTTGATCTTCCCAATTTTGAGTTTGAGAACGTTTTTTGAGGTATTCATCCTCATCGTCCACGACCCATATTCCGTTGACGGTATTGAGGTTTTTTAAAGTGATGATTTCCGCTTCTAAAGTGATGACTTGTTCAACCAGGTTGTCACATGTTGTGATTACCCCTTTCATTGTAGATTGTTAGGATAAGATTGGAGCTCGTGGTGCGCTTTCTTGGGGTGTGGTGCCCGGAATGCGTAGACATGTCAGGATGGTTTCGAGCTCTGAGACTTGTCTAATCACATTTCTAGCCCATGCGATGAAGTCATCGATGGTAGGAGAAATGGTGGAATACTGTTCCTCATTTTTGAGCTTGTTAATTTCATCTTTGAATGGGGATAGAAGGTGTGAGCAATCCAAGGTGGATTCTTCACCCGTGATCATTAGAATTCTAAGAGGATTCTTAGTATAGTGAGGTTTGCCTTCTGGGGGTATGGGTAGACGACCGTCCTCAATCATATCTCCGTGTCGTGTTCTTTGCCCCTATGATACTCACAATAAGCATTCTCATCCCAGAACTTAGTTTTCTTTTCCGGATCAGATGTAGGTCCTATAGGCTGGAGCTTGCCTTGTTGAGTCAATCTTTTTCAAGCATTGGAGTATGTGTTGCCGATGTTGGTGAACTTCCTTTGAGGGTTGTTCTTTTTGGATGTTTCAACAAGGTTGACCAAATCGGTTTTGTTAGTGGAGCCGTAAGAACGACTCGTTGAACCTTGATACCCGCGACCTACCGTTTTAGACAAGAGTCCCTTTCGGATGTCGTCTTCGATTCTGGTCCCTAGTACAGTTAAGTCTACTACTGATTAGGGAGACTCATCTGTTATTGATATGTTGTCGGTTATATGCATGCAATGCAACATCCACGTTTTAATCCTAGCATGGGAGCTTAGTCTATGTCGGTTGAACATGTAATTTAGCAATTAATTATGTCGAAGTAGGATTTAGATTGAATTGCATGTGAGAACAATTAAATCATAAAATGATTACAAAATAAATTACAAAAGAACAAAGATTACAATGGATTTCATGATCTATGTCGGAAATATGTTTAAAAAATTAATTGAAATAAAGAGAAGAATTAATAAAACTAAAACGAATCAGATTAGCAGCGATAATACGAATAATAGTAGAATTATTACCAAATTAAACTACGTCAAAGCAAAACAGGAAGTTCAGAGACAAAAACCTGCCCGAAACAGGCGCAACAGGTCATGCGTCCTCTAGAAGAGGCGCATCAGACCTTGCGTCTGTTCCTGAGATGGGTTCTAGCTGTAAAGCCAGAATCGCAAACAGTTAGTATTTGTTTGTGTATTTACGATTTATTAAGGATCTATAAGTCGAATAAAAGTAATTTAGTTGATTGATTATACTAGATATATCAAAGACGAATCTAAGGACTAGATATGAAGGAATCTAACCTTTTAAGACATGGTCTTGAATAAAAGACGACAAAAACCCACTAATATTGGCTAAAGTTACATTATTCCAAAAATACTGACAACACACTGTCATTAATAATAATCCGAACTAATCAAAATAAAGTAAATGTCTAAACAACTAATGATTGCGGAAGCTATGACTCATCAGCGGCGATCCCCTCAAGTTTCCCTAACGTGAGCTCAACGAATTACCTGCTGGTCACCTGCTCACCATTCCCCAATGGATTACAACAGTTTTGAAAACATTAACAGAGTCAGTAACAATATACGTCGATCAATGTACAAGACAATAAAGCAATCATCCAAGTAACAGAAACCGGAGGTCCACCGCAGCGGTCACGTCGGCAGCATCAGGTTACCACCCTTGACCTGCAGAAACCGGAGGCCCACCGCAGCGGTCACCTCAACAGCATCAGGTTACCACCCATGGCCTGCAAACCGCCTATTGATTCCAGACCGCAGCTCTGGACATCAAAATTCTATCTCACCGCAGTGAGATTCCCGGAACATTAATGTGAACACTCCCCTCGCAGTGGGAGAGCTACGAGAGGCAAACTCGGGGTGTGGTCCGTCTCCCGGCAGACCTCCAAAATAGTAACCAAGTATCACAAATCCAACTCCAATCCAAACACCATCATCATCACCATGGTAACCATCATCATCATCATAATAATAACCATCATCATCATCACAATAATAACCAATACTACCATAAACAAGTTACACATCTCATGACAAAGATTAACATATAAAATACTGACTAGGAAATCCTACCTTTTGGCAAATCCGCAAGAAGCGAAGCACAATCAAAATCTCCTCCTAATCAATCAATCAGTATTCATATCAATAACTATTCAAATCTCCATCCCCCAATACAAATGAGGGTTTAAACAAAACTATCCACAATCACCATAACAAATAAGACAAGATTACTTACAACGAAATCGACATAAGAAGAGGAATCCGACGAACTAGCGATCGATGCACCAAGCCATGGAATGATTCAAGATGATTAAGAGGGTTTGGAAGAGTTTAGGAGAGTTTTGGGTTTGATAATGACTGATTAACTGACGACAATCCTTTTATACCTCATAATTAACTTTAATCAAAACTGTCCGATAAAACCCGTCAGACCGATCCCTCGGTTGAGTACAGAAGTCACTCGACCGGGTACACTGCACTCGGTCGAGTACTCACCATACTCGACCGAGTGCCACCTAGGCAGAAGGCTGCCTAACTGACACACCAACCTCACTCGGTCGAATACACCCTACTCGGCCGAGTGCACATCCCACTCGGTCGATTGACCCTTACTCGACCGTGTACAAGGTACTCAGAAATACGGAGTATTACAATCTCCAAGCCATTCCAGCACCCTTCCTATCATATCCCTTAATTCAAACCCCTACGCCAACACCCTCTAACCTTCATTTTGGAGCTTTAAATAAGCAGCCCAAGTACGTCGACAAAACAGCCCTTTTTCAGCCTCTGTATTCGCGACCCAAAACAACTCTAAAACACCTTCAAATCGATCCAAACCAGCTTTCCCATTAACCCATACTCGTACCCATATCCATACATACCCATATTACCTACCTTACTCGCCCAGAAAACCTCCCTCAAACCCTACACAAAGACATGAATCAGCAGTAAAAACGCAGCAGCTAGCCCGACGACTTCCATCCTCTCTAACCCTACTTTAAACACTCCAAACACTTCTATAAAAGCACCACTATACACCTATTTCCATTCCTTACCACTCACCTATAATCTACCTGCAATAACACGAGAAAAAGAACCCTAAATTATCCTCAAACAAACACGAAAAACAGAGTTGAAAATTCTATTTTCGCACCAGTTCTGCACGACCATTCAACTTCACGTCCCTTTTCTCCCAACTCTGACATCCAACAGTAAAAAATGATAACATTTCTGATAAATACTTTCTCCCCTATCTACGAACACTACTTTTTATAACCATGTAATAAGTAGTGTACTTTTTTAATCATCAGACATTAGGTTAAAGAACGTAATTTGTAAATAACAAGTAAATTCCCATCGTAAATTTTGTTGGCGAGACATTTATAAGCAATCGTGTAAAAAAAGTTACAGAGACTAATAGGGCGGAAATGAGAAACTTACTCCGGGTTGTGGATCTTCGGATTGGGCACAGCATGAGTGATATTCTATTCCTTTAGCATAATGCCAGTGTTTAAGAACCTTTTAACAGCAGTGAAGATTGATTACCAATAAGAGACCAAAATGTCTGGAAAAACTTTGGTGTTGTTCCATCAGGGCCTGGTGCTTTGGATCCACTCATTAGCTTTACAACCGAAAGGATTTCAATTTCCGAGAAATGAGATGATAAATATGTCTGAAACTCAGGGCTTAAAAATGGAAGGGAGAGAGATTTCACAAAGGAATTACAGTCTTCAGGTGAGGCTGTTTTTGCATTAATCGCTACTTCATCAATCTTACCGAAGAAGAAAAAAACGAAGAAGAGCAACTGTACTCAATTGCGGACCAAGAAGGTTGGAGAAATATAAAGAAATCTCACTTTCAAATTGACAGCAAGAGATGTTAGCCACTCACCCTCACCATTACGAAGTATCAAAATAAACTTACGGGATGATCGTGCCTTTAACGCAAGAGTAAAAGAATTTGGTTGGTAGCGCGTCATAAATTTCCGAACTTATTTTCATGCACTGAAGCCAATATGCATGTTGATCTTTCATAAGTTGTAACCTTGAAATGCGGGTTTTTTTGGAACAAAGCTGCAGTGTCGCTATCCACAATTTTCGTACCGAAGTCATCTAGATTATTTTCAATTTGTGACCAATCGATACCAGAAGATACACGGTGATTTACAACTCAGCGCTTAACTGAAAGACGAACGCAGGCAAGTTTGCGTTACATGACAAATAACAACGAACTAGAAAGGGTATTCCCAATATACCTAAGAGGCAACTTTCGGTTTCTGAAGACACCAATTATCTAATCGATAATGACGTTTACACGGCTTCGGGTAATGAGTAAGATCAAGAACAATTAACGCGTGATCCGAAACCAGAATAGATAAGTGATGGAGATGAGAAGAAGGGAAAATATTGAACTAAACACGGTTAGCATAGGTACGGTACCAACCGTTCCATTATCAAATGTCCTCTTCTATATTGTTCATCCATGTAAATGATGGACCTGAGAAGAGAATATCCAAAAATCCATTCGAGATTCTCCAATAGTTTTAACCAAGTATTGCTCCACCTTCAAACTCATTAACTCATAATTCTAACTAATTTCCCTTTACATAAAATTAATATTATGAAATAGGAACTCTTGTAATTATATCTGTAAAACTTCACTCCTCAACTACAAATAGTCACGCAAATCGATATTTAAATATCGTACAAAATCCGTCTTATCAACTTCCTCACACTTTGATCTTTACTCGTCCTCGAGTAAATTCAAAAGATTCGTTACAAGCTCATACAAACACCGATCCACAAAAGTATATGAAAATCAATAACATTAACAACAAATCTCATAGGAACGGTCTTCAACATAACCAAGAGAGATCAACCTATTTTAGATATATATTATGGGTGCTATGTATGAATTACGATCCATAATTGTTAAATTGTTAATAAATTGGTTAGGTTTGTGAGGGAGAGAAGAGAGATAACTCTTTTTATATTTTATATTTTTTTTATTATGAAGGGTAGTTATAGAATATTAGGTGCAAAATGTGTCGGATTTAGGAAAAGAATGTGCGGGATTTAGCAATTGGGTTCTTTTTTTTATGTTCTTTGGGTAATGTGAAAGGTTTTTACTTTCGATTAACGCTTTCATAGGCGCGGATGTTATGGGTAGATTTGGATTTATCCTTTTAAAAAGAAACGAATGAGATAAGGGGGTAATAATAATTCAGTAAGTCTTTTTTAAGATGGACATTATTTGTGTTAAGATTAAGGCGAGTCAATTACTACCACATGGTGGTAATAAAGACAAAACTTTTGGTATTTTATAGACAATAAGTGGGGTGATTTAGTATATATTTGACCGTCCTAAACTTAAAAAAGGATAATATCCGTCTTAAATGAGAATTTGTGGTCGTAATTTAGGTCATGTTCCTTTATGATCCAGGCAGTCGATGGGACATATTTTCCTTGATGATAGATTACTTGTAAAGAATCAGATATAGCGAACTTGTGATATTTTCCCTGATGATAGATTACTTGTAAAGAGATGTAGCGAACTTGTGATGCTCAGGAATATGCAGTGAATTAAAGACATGACAAAGATATGCTTTGACCTGTTACTTTTTCTGAAGTAGACCTTTAAAGAACTTTAAAGAATTAGCTTATAAAGAGGGTTTCTGTACTCCTCATTAAATTTTTCTATCTACTCCGTCCTTTATTTTTTTTTTAACGTAAATACTTTTAGATATGTGCACATGAATTAAGAAACACAAATTCTCATTGAAAAAAAGGACATATTCGTTTTCAATGAAAATGGGTCGAATTACATTTCACAAGGAGACAAATGGAAGTGCAAGTGGGGATTCATTTAACTCCCCACTTCCTCCCCCACTCGCGTCCTTGTGAGAGGGGATTCGACCTGTCTACATTGAAGATGGATATACCCGTCTTAAATAAGATCAACTGATTAAGAAATATTTATGACTACCTCTCATTGGTTGTTATCTTTTCTTAACTACTGAGTAATAATCAATTAAAAGTACAAAACAAGGTGATTGTATATGAAAACTGGAAAACTGCAAATATAAAAGGAAAGAAGCTTTAAAAATCGCATATAAACTGAAAAAAGTTGTTTTTCTATCCAAAAACAACTTATATAAAGAAAATAGAGGGAGTATACATTTATGGCTTATTTAATATTATTTTTGCATTTGACATAACCGCTATATAGCTTACATTTCACATTTAATGTGCCTCGATCTGTCTTGTCCTCTATATCTCTATCTACTAAAATTAAAGAATAAGTATATCTAACATTTCCTCCAAAATCATCGGAGTTTAAATAAGGAAACAAATGATTTCTACCATTGGACAATCTTAAAGAGCTAACACTAATCTTATAATTTTAAAAAAATTCCGTAAGAAATTAAATAATATACGTGGTCATGAGAAACTTATTTTTTTTAAACTTAGCAAATGACATCCTATATATATAATCAATATATAAACTAAAAGTAAGTTTTGTTAATAAAAAAAATATCATAATAAATAAATTATTAGGGTCACAAATTCTAAAAATATGAAGCAAAGTTTGGAAAACTGTGAAACATAAAACAAATTTGTAAGCATTTTATATAAATAATGCTTGATCAAGAAACTCTAAGAGTTTAGTTAGAAAAATTAATCGATTATATGAATGGAAAAATGTCATTAATATTTCTCTTTTTTATCTTTACAATTTTATCTAATAGACTAATAGTAAAATATTTTAATATTCATAAATATTGTTGAACATAAAAACGTAATATTATTTTAAATTTTTTGCTCAGTAATATATATCCCTTCCGTACTAACCATACAATTACATGAGATCTAAATTAAACTAGTATATTAATATATTAATGTATATTAATCCCCTATTTAGTAAAAGATTAACACTTCTCCAAATTTTCCCGCTTAGTTTTCTAGCCTAAATAAAATCCTATTATAATATTTGCCTTTTAATTATCTAATCTCACTATATATATTTAGTCTTATACAATATTTATCTCCAAATTAATTATATACCTATAAATATTCAAGGTAATTATGGTCACGATTTTTACATAAACTATTGTTTAGGTTTTACATGAATAAAACAAATTCTCTATTAGCTTCAAAATGAAATATATATCATTATTGTCAAACACTCTAATATTTTCATCTCAAGAAGTCGCGCTTTCGCGCGGGATCAGTGCTAGTATTAATTAAAAGAATAAGCCACATGCAAAGTTTTCTCTACAAAGTGTACATAACTAAATAAGGAAACAAATATGATTTTCTTATTAAATTATTACTCTTCACTAAATATTATTTAAATTTTTATTACAAAAATTTATGATTTTAGTTTTTCATCAAAGAATAATATTTTCATTATTACACTCTAAACTATAATATTTTATATAAAATTTATTAAAATAATTAGTATAAAATTATAACTTACAAATTTTTAAATCTTTCATTAGTGTTATTCTTTAATAATGACTTCAAGCATATTTTTTCTTTAATAAACAAAGATATAAACTACTTTTTTCGGTAAAATGAATATTTTACGTTAATAGTGTTGAACCATGGGTGATTCTAGGGGTTGCATGGAGTTCACATGCACTCCCCAAAACCCAGAAATGAATCATTTTTAGTTTAGTGATAAATCAATGTAAGTTAGTTGGTCTAGTGGTTAGATATATGTTTCTCGGAAGTGGTGAGTTTTACTACCATTTAAAACAATTTAATTTTTATTGTTTTCTTATGTAAGTTAATACAAATTGGGTTTGATGAAAATATCTTTAATACAAAATAGTAATTCACTACTACAAAAGCAGGCTATGACAACGGTTAAAAACCGTTCTAATATTAAAAAGCGGACGTTGTTAAAGCCTCCGTTGTTAAAGGTTTTAACAACGGTTCCGATTTAATGAAAACACCGTTGTGAATAGTTTTAACAATGGTACAAAGTCGTTGTTATTACTAGATAACTGTTGTTAAAACGTGTGAATAATTATGGTGGGAAAGATACAAAAACGGTTATGTTAAATGAAACCGTTGTTAAAGGTATGATTAGTTGTGGTGGGAAAGATTATAACAACGCTATTGTTTTTCAAACCCGTTGTGAATATAGTTAATTACAACGGAGTATATTAAACAAGCCGTTGTGGAAAGCTTTAATAACAACAGGTATATCAGAATACACCGTTGTTAAAACGTGTGAATAGTTTTGGTGGGAAATATGTAACAACGGTCTGTTAACCAAAACTGTTGTTAAAGGTATGATTAGTTTTGGTGGCGGAAAGATTATAACAACGCTTAAGTTTTTCAAACCCGTTGTAAATAGAGGTAATAACAACATATTATACTAAAGAAGCCGTTGTGGAAAGTTTTAATAACAACATGTATTTTAGAATACACCGTTGTTAAAGGTATGATTAGTTTTGGTGGGAAATATGTTACAACGCTTTTAATGAATTTTAAAAAACCGTTGTTATTATTTTTATTATTGTTTTTGAAAAAATTGTAATTTGTTCCCCTGCCAGTGAAAATCCTGCATAAATCACCAGCAGTAGCATCACGCATAAACCACTTTCAGCAGCAGCAAAATGATATATATATATATATATATATATATATATATATATATATATATATATATATATATAAATCAGAGCAATTAATGTACATCAGGAGCAAAATGATATATACAACCAAAATGATCTCCTTCAGAGCAATTCATACTTACAATTTGCTCTAATGACTTCTACAAATTAAAGTTCCCTATCTGCTTCCAAAATAATCTAAGTTTCATTTATTCTTTCTTACCATAATGTTCAAGGACGTATTTGCCCCACAAGTCCCTTACCTCGTCTATATGGTGCTTTTTGTACTCAGGGACATGTGGCGTGCTGATTAAATACTGCGGATAAAACAAATAAAAGACATCGATCAGTAGGGTAACAACAGTATAGGCATACATAGCAACATCGATCATATATAGCAGCAAAGATATCAGCTCTAATGAAAAAAAGTAAATAATAGCTACATTAAACTACTAACTCTTTCTGGAATGATGATATATCTTCGCCTAATAATCTCCAACATGAAACGACAAACGTAGTATCCACATTGTATGCTATCCGGCTGTTTAGGGACCTATTATTACATAAAAAACGAAGAGACGAGAAGGCAATTACCAATTAGTTTAATGCGTAATTAAAAAAGACAGATGTATATGCGTAATTAGTTTAATGCACTTAATTATTAAGGTATTGTATTTGCGCACGTACCCCTGTTATCGTAGTAAAAGTAGGGCCATCATCATAATCTTCCGTGGGTTGATCGTCGTTTGCTCTTTTCTTCTCAAAGGCCCTTTAAAAAAGGAAAGAGGCAGAAAGTCACATAAACTTACTTAATAACAATAATTGAAACTTAATATTATGTGCCAAATCAGTATTATAAACTTACTTAATAATCAACTTCTTAAATGTCTCGGATGGTTGTTTATGCAACGAGTCCAACCAAAAGACTTTTTTCTTGGTCGGATTGATCGCTGCTAGCACCCAATGTCTCCTAGATCGAGAGACACATCATTATTAACAAGCACAACATCATAACCAAACATATAAAAATGCAATTGTATTTGGAATCGTAATATTAATTATATATTACCCGACTTCATTATAAGGGGCAAGAATGAGCTTTTTGTTTTTTCGCCAATTCCGCAGCAATATAATCTATACGTTCTTCATACGAAATCATCCCGATATGCATAGATAAAATATTTGGGCACAAGAATCCGTATAGAGCAAGTGGATTCTTGGTCTCGGGGATCACAACCGATTTCAAGTACCTACATGACAGTTTTAATTCCGATATTAAAAACACTATATCTTAGTCAGAATATTAGAATATTGCATGATTTAATTTATTAAGAAACTTACTTCATCCAAACATATAGGTGTTGGACATCAATCTCGTCAAGGCCAACCCAAATGGCTAGAATTTCCCATGACAGCATTGCTTGACGTTCTACCCCTACAATATCATCCTCGAGCAGAATAATTATTAATTGCTCGCTTGCTATGCGTCTCCCAGCCTCCTTATAAAGGTCCATCATCGTCATCGTTCGTACTTTTTCCATGTAAACGTTCCCATCATATTTAGTACGGGATAGACTCCTGACCTCTTTCAGCTTGGGGAAATGATGCAGTGCTCCTTTTGTGCTACCTGTCACAACCTACATGTGGCTAACTAAATTAAGTTGCTCTTTCAATGATGAGGCAATAGTAGAACTTAAAATATAAAGAGAGTTAATTAAATACCTCATCAAGTTGTTGTTTTGACGAGGTAGTAGAAAGATTGTCTATCGAGTTAGACTTATCCATGTTTTTTCTTACCTACAAAACAAAAATATAACATATAAATTTCACTAATTATGAAGGTGATGAACAAAGACAAAAGGCTGGTTAAACTAGATGTATTTTTCTAACCCCGGCTACATTCTGTTGAGTTTTACGATCACGAGCCAGGAAAATGTGGCTATTAGGCCATTGGACAAAACAGTGAACCGCATCTGCCAGAATTTGAAGGTCGTCACGGACTGGGACGGGCAGTTTACGGGTTTCACAGCCCTTCGCGACTTGCGCTATCTCCACTTTTGCATGCTTCGGCAAGAGTGGTACGCCATGAACCAAGATGGGTTCCGCTGAGTCATTGGGCATTGGGTATATGAAACCCCGGGCAACACGAACCACATCCTCGGATGAAGGGTCGGTGAGAAGAACTACCCGCTTTTTTGTGGCCTGAAGAATACACATTATTTACTAAATACCAAACACTTGAGTATAGACTGTCACTTTGTGCGTGATAAGCAACAACAAGGGTTTTTGAAAACTCAGCATGTTCTCTCTACTATTCTTATGATCTAAACCTCTTCTTATATCATCTTCATACTAACTTCTTATCATCTACATACCTCATTATTGTCATCCGTCTTCTCAGCCGGCTCCTCAAGTTGCGTCCCCTTTTCAGAGTTATTTACCTTATAAAATTAATTAACCAATCAAAGGCATGACTGCTGGAACGAACAAATGCAGAGGTTCAAAATGGTTAAGTCGTATTTACCTTATCGGCTTGAGGTATCAAAACCTCAGCAGCATTAGGTACCTCACCCGTCTCCTCAAGTTGCGTCCCCTTTTCAGACTCATTTACCTAATAAAATTAACCAATCAAAGGCATGGCTGCTGGAAAGAACAAATGCAGAAAAAAAAGAAGAAGTCATATTTACCTTATCGGGTTGAGGTATTAAAACCTCGGAAGCACTAAGTACCTCACCCATCTTCTCAGCCGTCTCCTCATGTATTGGCAAGGTAGTAGTGTCTGCCTCTTGACCAATCTGTTGCACTACCTCACCCTTTTTAATGACATCCTCCATCATCTTCAATTCTTCTTCGGAAGGCTTGCCTCCAGAATTCATCTTCAGTATCACGGAGGCCAATAACTGAACCTGTACGCCCAAAATGTAGAATCAGCATTTTGTTAAAACAATAACATGTGAATTTTAAATGACAATAACAAATGGTACCATGTCAGCCTTCCCCTTATTTTTCTTCTTCTTTTTCGGGCTAGTTGTCCCATAATATTTCGTGACTCCGACATGTAATGGGAAACCCCTCAATCGACCTGGATGCTCGGGTCGGCCGATCGCTCTAGCAAGAACGTCGTCACGACCACTCAGAGTGAATTTCCCTTCCGCAACCTCCTTCAGAATATTCTCCTATAATATATTAAATAAACTTTATTTTCTTTTTGTTACTAAAATAAATAGATAGTCAGACATACAAGAATTGAACAATAAAGTTATTAAAAACCCGTCTTAATAAAATAATACTTACTATGTTGGCCAAGACTTCCTGATCATATTCGTTACATGTTCGGGATCCTTTAGGCGTGTGCCCTTCTTTATAAGTTACGTGCCGATTCAAGTCGGTCACTCCCTTTGACACCTAAAAATTAACTCAAAAATAATATATGTATACATGTATATCAAGTCCAAGTATGATTAAAAAAATCTAATATATAGATGCTACTTACGAGATTTTCTTCTATCAATCTGTAACCGCCTCGAGAACCATAATATACCCCCCGCTTCTGTGAGATTTTAGCACGATTTCTGGCGCTAACGGTCTTCAAATCATATAAAATCGCAAGTAGATGAGACAATTAGAAAATTATAGATACAAGTAGAGTTTTAGAAAAATGTAACCTGAAACTTTTAGAAAAATGTAACCTTAAGTAGAGTTTTAGAAAAATGTAAACATATGACATGGATACTTAACCTGAAACTTTTCAGTAGCTCGTTTCGCCTTATAATTATCCTATTTGTAACACCCGCAAATGTACCCTATTTTTCTAGTAAAAATATTTTACGGATACTTTTCAGCAAATTTTAGTTTTAATTTAGAATTTAATTTTCCGAGTCGAATTTAGAATTTCCGAGTTCGTATTTGGAATTTCCGCGAGATTTCAAGAAAAACCCATCTTGAGCCGTCTTTGACTTTTATTGACTTTTCCACTTAAATATCTCATACTACCTCTTTAACCTATTTTTCTTACACAACTCAAATTTCCTTCTTCCTTAAGAAAACCCATCAAAACCTAGCCTCCATAATCATCCAAGCTTAGAATCTTCATAGCTCGTTCGTTTGTTGCTCAAATTCGCGTAAGTTCGTCTTATTCTTCCCCTCTCATCTTCCTCTATCCGTATTGGTAATAAAATTACCGTCTTTCTCGCTTTTTAAATTATCCGTCTTTCTCAAGGTGAATGATATTCATCTTTTATAATCTAATTGTATGTAGGTGGAGACTAGGAAGGTTTAGAAACCGTTTAAAGACGCGAAAAGGTAACGGTGAAGGGTTACTCGATATCATTTACGTGTTTTAATGTGTTTTCCTTGT
>JAIUZE010010671.1:0-13119 GCA_022085475.1 Heliosperma pusillum
CATCCAATGCAAGCAACCTGTTCATTCATGAAAAACATGAACGCCACAATCAGTGGGGAGTAACTCCGGGTTCTCCCAGCCATATCACATTAAACGTACATAGAAGGAAATACAAAATTAAAATCATGCATATATAGATATACATGTGAGATACGATAAGAATAGATAGGCAATTCGATAAATAATGATAAGAGCATATGGAATACAATTCCGAACCCATCATGTTATTCAAAGACTCGGGGAAGACACTCTTAGGCAACCGAATACTCTCACTAGGGCTTGCATCTCACCGTTAGCGGTATAAGATTGATAAGATTGAGACTCGACAGACAAACCAAGTCAAGTCATGCGATGATCACAATAAATCCAACATATAATCATCCATTCACGAACCAAGACATTGACGGTGTCCAATCATGCAATGACCATGAATAATATCATGAAATCACGCATTCAAAGAACGACGACTCAAAGACGACAACTCTCACGGTAAATGAAACGCACTAGCATCGTGTACATGGCAAGTATGTTAAAAGGCATCCACGGGATAAAGCTTTTCCTGAAGCATACGCGATGCTTACATTTCGCCTATGTAGACTCATTCCCTCCTGGTAGCACGACGATAATAATACGGTCCTAGTCTAAACCTGGCCAGGATCTCGGAATAAACGTGTTCCGATTCGACATGCGATAACGTTTCGCATCCAAGACTCGGTCTTACAATATATATGCCGAGTACCCAAAATTCGGTAGATCAATTCACGAAAGAGGCGGAAAAGAGCTCAAGCCTCATAACAAGCGGTACGCTACATGCAAATAACCCCACCTCGCAAGTACACAACATTTGACGGCCGGGTCGATCAACGCAAAGCGTTCAACTCCCAACAACGTCGTCGTATGCCCACTAACACACATGCAAATTAAGCAGTAGGATACCTCCCCGTTCCGACATTCCAGCCTTACGAACGCCTTACGAACGTGGACGTAGCCAAGGGAATGAGAGTACAAAGCACAAGACAAAATAGTGCTCAAACCGTATCATTTGTAAAAACCGACTCAAAGTGGGACATATCAAAAACCGTCACAAAACATGTGAATATGGCATTATATAAATGTAAATATGATAAACATGAATGAATACATGATATATAAGCGTTAGACCAAGTTTAAGAAGCATAATAAATAAGAAACATAGATACCTGTCCAAAACAACAAGTTTGGAAACTAACTAAAACAAGGGTTCACTTTAAACTGTCATAGCTAGAGTTCTAGACTTGCAAATACAGAAATTATTAGTTGAGGTGATAGCTTATCCTCTTACGGTTCCAACGGTATGTCACAAGCCCAAAACAATGGTGAGAGAGTCCACCTTGATCAAGTTCATTCATTTTTGAGGACATTGGAGTATGCTAATGATGACACAATGCCGAAAAACGATTATGATTCCTTTGAAGAGCTTGTCGATGAAATGAGGAGTAGTGATCCGGCAAGTAAGAGGTTTTTCATTGAGAAAATGCTCACCTTTCTTCATCCGGAAGACGAGTACGAATTACCACCCCCAGCTATAGAAAATCCCAAGGGTCGACCAAGAAGATTTACTACTAGGAACAAGTCGTTTTCAGACTTGTAAAGAGGAATTTTAGGACACCTAGTTTAGAATGATCGACGGTCCGCTCAACAAAAAACAGTTGGTGATTTTGATGAGGAGAGGGTCGGTGCATCTTTTGATTTGGCCAACACTAGGGGACCTTTGTCAAGTTGGAATAAAAGATGGGTGGTCTCGAAGGAGATGTGTTGTTTTTTTATGGTTGGGTGGATGTTGGTGACGATGGTTATTGTGGTTTTCGAGTATTGTATCATGCTGCCTGGGGTCGAGAAACAGATTATCTAGTGAGACGAGAATGGTGTGCTCGAGAGGTTACGGGTTTTGAGGTTCACAGTGATTATTTTGATGAGACCTACGTTACAGATAATGGTTTTAGTAGGTTTGACAACACTTTTTAGGCGCATTGAATTTTCCCACAACACTGGTTCTGGACAAGAACATTGGATGCATAACGTTGATTCGTATGTGTTCACATCGTTGTTTAACTAGACAATTTGTGTCATAGGTAAGACCCTGCAAAGTTCGGCTACATGGCAATGTAGTACATTTTTGCCTTTAAGGAGTTGTCCTCAAAGTCCGGTGCCATATGGTGTTTTGTGGATTTTAAATCAACACTATCACCTCCGGCTCGATCCTCTTATGCTCATCCCTTTTCAGAAGGACCGATTCTAAAGAGCAAAACTAGTAAGCGGAAAATTGTGAAAATGTAAAATAACATAACCAATAACAAATGAAAATAATAACAAATGAATATGATTAAGTTTACCTTTTGTTATATTAGTCTCATCAATATGAGGGTTATTGCTCTTATAGAGAGTACCCATCATTTGTGCTAGTGATACGAGATTAGGTTCATAACGATTCATGAAATGCCAAATGATATTATTATTAAACACAACTAGTAAGCGGTCAATCAATAAAGGAACTCATTAACAATTTCATCACTTTTATTTTGTAAATAATTAACCTCTTGAACATCGTTCATAGGCATGAGGGGAAATAGAGAGAATGCCAAGAGAGATTTTAAAGAGAAAGTAGATGAGATAGTAAGTTGTGTGAAAAATGATAGTGGAGTGAGCTCTTTAAATAGAGGCGAGGCTTGAGATTGGGTATAAACACAAAATAATCCAAAATAATAATAAAAATAAAAGTACCATTACATAATTTAAAACATAAAATAATCCAAAATAATCTGTATAAACACAAACCAAACAAACTAAACCATAACTAAATAATCAAACAAGGTCATCAGGAACATCATCGTCGTCGTCAACCTCCATGACCCTGAAGTAGTCGGCCATATCTGTAACCAACCGATCTAAACACGAAGCCATCGCCTGGTGAGTAGGCTGTCTGTAGATAAGTGAGAACCTCCATGTAAGAGCTCTGCAGAATTCAGGGTCATCTAAAAGAGGCACCGTAGAAAACTTGGTACGACGGCCGAGAGGGAAAAAAAATGGGTGGGAGGACTTCGTGTACCATGCCGGGTAACGATCGACTGTGTCAACCGACATCACGACCGGATGTTAATGGTCTCTCAGAACGATCCGAGCCTCTGTGACCCCAACTCCGCATCAGGGTACTCTCCATAATACAACCTATAACCCAACTTCGGTGATGCCGGACGATGCTCAACAACTGGAGTAATCGTAGGCATCGGGATAGGCTGAATATACCCAAGTTGCCGCAAAAATTGGTCAGGCTGGTATGGCTCTACTACATCAATAAATCTAATCAAGCTTGAGTACAACGATGTCCTACAATCCCGATGTGGACCGACACCGTAAGGGGTCCAACGGATATTCTCCGCCCTAAGCCCGTCTAACCTTTGACGTAGCCCATCTAGAATCCTCTCTTCCCCCTTAAACCGAAGAACCCGTGACCAAGCCTCGACCGGTAGTCTACCCTTAACATAGTATCCTGCATGGGGTCGGAAATGGGGAAAATACTCATATATCCACGCCTGGAGCAACGACAAAAGACCGCTAAGACCACCAGCCTATCTCCGCGACGCCATACCCAACTATCGATCCAAGTACGCCAATGTCGTAGGCCCCCAAGCATACTCACCAAAACTATATAAGTCATCAAACAAATGCAGCATCTGGGCAACTACCTTATCACTAGACTTGTCCGTGAACAATGTATGTGCAACCAACATCATCAAGTACGCCCTCAACGACTCATCATGGCGACCCATCTCCACAACCTCCCTCAACTTCTTAGTCGACAACCCGCAACTCCTATAATATGGTGGTTCGACATCCTCAACTTCCAGCGCAAATAACGTAGCCACTTTCGCCCACAAGCCCTCGTACTCCCTTGTGCTACCATCCTCTTGCTCCACCATACCCTTTCGACAAAAAACCTCGTACCACCCACCTGCATCCGAAGAATACGTTGAACATCATGTAGTAAGATAATGATTTCTCCAAAACGCATATGGAAATTGTTAGTATCCAGCTGCCACCTCTCTACAAATGAACTACATAGATTTTCATCTATGCCGGTGGTCATACAACTCCTCGAAACACCAATCCCACTCTATGTGACTCTACTCAAAACCAGCTCCGACACCGTCCTCCCGTTGATAGCCTCCATACAATCGGGCCTCACGTAACACTTGAGCCATGATCTCACCGCCTTAGGGTCCATCCAACTATTAAAAGCCAAGATCTCCCGTTGATAGACGTTAAGGTGAACCGGTCCACCCTCAACCACGCCAGCAAGACGCCAAGACAAATCCCTCTTCGTCTTCTTCCTCCCCTTTCTAGATGAACCCTGACTAACCGGCACATATCGTCCTCTACCAATCTGTACCAACGTCTTAGCTGGTGGTTCAGAGGCCTGGTTCTCCAAAAAAATACTCGTCATCGGCCTCCTCCGCCTCCCCCTCTGAATCAGCTCCTGAACCGCCGTCATCATTAGCATCATCGACGTCAGCTACCCTATAAAAAGCTGCCAGAAAACAGTATCGGTCACAGCAGACCGGGGCGTAAGGGCAACGTCCCTACCCTCAGATTAACTAAGACGAAAGACCACTTCGGGTTGACACCCTCTCGGTGCACGCCGCTTTAATGCCGTTACTTTTCGGTCTTTCGTACGATCAGGGACCTCCATTATGTTTTTTCCTTTATCCACATGCATTTACAAGAATATAACGTTATAAACAATCGAAAAACAAACAAGTAATAATGAAAACATCTAAAACAAAGAGATTAAAAAGGTAAAAAACGGTCATAAACAAACATATAATATTAAATATTATAACGTACTGTTGGAGCTAGTGTCCTCCACAGTTAGTGTGATAACATGAATAAATCTCTTACAGGTTCACAGGGTATACTTAGTATTCTTATCAGTTGATTAACGTTTATCGATAACGGTTGGCTTGCTAGGAGTTTGACGTTATTGTCATTTTAATGGCGGTGATCAACTGGTCCCTAAAAGTCACACCTAAAGGATGTGTTTGAGAGATATGATTATATGAAAAATATAATCATATTGATGCCTTATATGACTAAAAGGTTAGTCGATGTATATGACTAAAAGGTTAGTCAATATGATGATGATACGATTATTTAATAACGATTAAATAATATTAGCTGAGACGAATTAAATGTAATTCGTAATTGAATATAAATCGTTATATTTAATCAATGTATATAATGTAAGCTTAAACGATTGCATTATGATGAAATTTTTGCACCCGTAGTTATGCTGCGTTCCATTCGGATAATCTTAGCGATTGTCGCTTTTCATGACTATGAAATTTGACAGATGGATGTGAAAACCGCCTTCTTAAACGGGTATTTGGAGGAGGAATTGTACATGGTACAACCCAAAGGTTTCATTGACCCTAAAAATCCTAAGAAAGTTTGAAAGCTTAAGCGTTCCATTTATGGACTTAAGCAAGCTTCTCGGAGTTGGAATCATCGTTTCGACCAGGTGATAAAAGAGAATGGTTTCACTCGATCGGTCGAGGACCCATGCTTGTATGTCAAGTTGAGTGGGAGTAAGATTGTCTTCTTAATATTGTATGTAGATGACATACTCTTGATTGGGAATGACATCCCTCTCTTATCCTCGGTAAAAGTATGGTTAAAGAACCATTTCCAGATGAAAGATCTGGGAGAGGCACAACGCATATTGGGGATCCGTATCTATCAAGATAGATCACGACGGATGTTATCACTCAGTCAGGAGTCTTATATAGATAAGATTCTTGAGAGGTTCAGCATGACCAACTCCAATAAGGGGAACCTTCCAATGATTTCTGGGGTGCATTTGAGTAAATCTCAGGCCCCCAAGACATCGGAAGAGGTCGAGCGCATGAGTCGTGTTCCTTATGCATCATCTATAGGATGGATCATGTATGCCATGATATGCAAACGTCCGAACGTGGCATATGCATTGAGTATGACGAGTCGGTACCAAGGCAATCCAGGTGAAACACACTGGATGGCTATCAAAAACATCCTTAAGTACTTACGAAGGACTAAGGATTGGGTATTGACTTATGGAGGAGACACTGAGCTATGCGCAATCGGTAACGCAGATGCTAGCTTCCAAACAGATCGAGATGACTCGAAATCTCAGTCTGGATTCGTCTTTACTCTTAATGGCACTGCGGTCAGTTGGAAAAGCTCCAAACAGAGTGTTATAGCAGATTCTACAACAGAGTTCGAGTACTATGCCGCTTCAGAAGCTGCAAAGGAATCTATATGGATGCGTCAGTTCTTACAAGGACTAACCGTAGTTCCTAGTTCGAATGACCCTATCACCATCTATTGTGATAATAGAGGTGCCATCTTCCAGGCTAAGGAGCCTAAGTCCAGCAACAAGTCTAGACATGTACTTCGGAAGGCTCACATGATCCGAGATTACGTGGAGCAAATGGAGATAGTGATTGACAAGATTGCTTCGGATGACAACATCGCGGACCCTTTCACTAAACCGTTAAAATATGATAAGCATGAATGGCACGTTATTTCCATGGGAATTAAACGTGTTCCTGAGTTGTAGTAGCTGTTTTATGTGGATTAGATAAATGTATCTTTTTCATGAATTATTTATAACATCATCGTATTGTTTCATATTTTGTTTTTCATGTGGATTGTACGACATCATTGAACGCCACAAAGTGAACTGAATTACATTATAATTGTTTTGGTCCGTAATCGCCTACATGAGCTGATAACTCTGGCAATTATACTGTAAAGTTGATTGATGGTGGGTTCAACGAGCCATAAGTCAAACGGTTGACTGATCGATCACAGATACGAGTTATAAAGATACCTCGTAGGACATCGTGACATTCGGTGCCAGGTCGTGGATAGGACGTCCATAGTGTTCCTAATAGTCGATTCTTTTTACTATCGACTGTCTCTTGAGATTAAGGCATTTTTTGGGTGACTTTGGTTTCTTTCTCATGGTCGACCGTAACAGGAGTCTAAATAGATTTTTACTGGGTCATTTCATACTGTGTTTGTATCTGCAGGATTCGAGTTGAGGAATATCCAACCATTATCAGGTTTTGTTATTTCTCGAATAATGATTCGTTTATCAGTTAAGTTACTCTCGAATAATGATTCGTTTATCAGTTAAGTTACTCTCTAGTCGGGAAAACCACTCTTGATACTGATCGCTTGTAAAATGCGACCTTTGTAAATACGGACTTTGCAAATTGTTTTACATTGAGTGGGAGAAATTTATGGATATGAGAATCGGGTTATCGCACATACACTTGTAAGGACAAGTGGGAAATTGTTGGAGCTAGTGTCCTCCACAGTTAGTGTGATAACATGAGTAAATCTCTTACAGGTTCACAGGGTATACGTAGTATTCTTATCAGTTGATTAACAGTTATCAATAACGGTTGGCTTGCTAGGAGTTTGATGTTATTGTCATTTTAATGGCGGTGATCAACTGGTCCCTAAAAGTCACACCCAAAGGATGTGTCTGAGAGATCTGATTATATGAATAATATAATCATATTGATGCCTTATTATATGACTAAAACATTAGTCGATGTATATGACTAAAAGGTTAGTCAATGTAATGATGGTACGATTATTTAATAACGATTAAATAATATTAGCTGAGACGAATTAAATGTAATTCGTAATTGAATATAAACCGTTATATTTAATCAATGTATATAATATAAGCTTAAACGAATTAAAATTTTAATTCGTAATTAAACATAATATGTTATATTTAATTAGCAAATTATAAATATACGGATATTTATAGTTGACGTATATATTATATTACATGCTAATATAACCGAAAAAGGAAGGAAAAAATAGTCTCTTCTTCTCTTATTTTTTCGGCTAATAAGAGATAATTCTAATATATTTAATATCTCCTATTATTCTTTTATGGTAACTAGGTCAAAAACCCTAAGAACAAGAAGAGCAAAAAGAGAATAGACTTCTCCTTCTACTACACGTGTGGGACGGCCGAACAGAAGAAGAGAACAAGAAAATACAGATTTTTCTCTCTAATTCTCTCTATCATTCATCATCACACAAAAGAAAAATTAGCAGTAACTTTTCTCTAAAATTCTAGCACAAGCAAGGCATATCTCGGAGCATCTTGGGTGCAACAATTAGGAGAATATCGATTTTGATATTGGTCATAGGCCAAATTTGCTAGGACCAAAGGTTAATTCTAAATTCCTATAATTTTATATTATGCAATTCATTTATGACTCGTAATTCATATACTATAGTTTCGTTATAATCCGTAAAATAATAACGAAATATACCGATATTTCTCACAAGTGGTATTAGAGCTAAGGCCTACGAAATTATTTTATATGTTTTCATAATTGATGAAATATAAGATTAGAATTATTTTATATGTTCATCCGTGAAAAAGAAACAAAAAAAAAATTTGTCTTGTTTTTCCATTTTGATTCATTATAATTGTTGTTTTAAATAGTTAAGACGATAACATGATGTATTTGTAGTTGTTTTGATTTAATAAGGATTAAATTAAAACGTAAATGGAAATCGATTTGAATGTTCATCGCTATATATTTTTCGGTATTCATTGATTTAGATATTAATTCTAAATTGTTAACTTGAATCATCTAGTTTGTATCGATGTTTAATAATGATTAGATGTTGATAATTTGTACCGATCTTGTAAATATTAGTAACATCAAATTAAATTGTATATTTAAAAAAAAAAAAAAAAATCTGTGGCTGCCAAAAGAAAAGAAAAAAAATTTGTTTCGGTTTTTAAATTTTTTTGGTCATAATTTTTTGTTATAATTCATTATAATGATAAGGTTTTGTTTATTGTTGTGAAGAAGTTCACAATAAATGGATACCCAATTATTTTAAAGAGGTTTAAAATAATGTTGTATTAATTCATGTTAAAGAATATGAATTAAAATTGGATTATGTTTGGTTGGGGTTATTGTGATTAATAAAGGAATTGTCACATAATTTTGATCATTTTAAATGGTGGTTTGGATAAATTACTCTTCATAATTAAAGAACTATGTCTTGGATGATTAATTTATAGTTGATGCATTTTATTTTGTTGAATGAATGGTTGAATGGTTTAATTTACGTATTTTTGCAATCGGTTGTAATTTGTATTACCTAGTGTGGCCTTAGTTGATCATGTTTTCGTAATGATGGAAACATGATCTTTGATGTAATTTTGATATCTCGAATCTCCATTTTATTTTTCATTAAATTATGTTTTTCAATTAGAATGTAAATAGGTTTATATGTTGTAATTTATTAAATATATTTTGAGAAGACTAAAGATGGAGACCGGATTGCTCACTCCTGCTACATGGACCAAGATGGAACATCAAGACAAGCTTCTCGGGTCCAAATGGGTTGGATTACAAAGTTGTATTTTTGTTCATTTTGGTAGATAGGCCACACTAGGACTTTGTAATATTTTTATGTATTTTTCCGTTCTTGTTGCTTTTTCATCACATGATAGTTAGTGCATCATATTCCGCCTAAACCAAACCAAACCACCTACTACTAAAATGCATGAAAATTGACTCATATAGTTTGAATGTTAGTTATCATGGACATAAATATGTCACTCGAATTTAAGCCATCATTTTAGTTTATTCATTCTCGCATGCTAGATATTAGTTCACTTAAAATTGAATTAAAATAAAATTGATGCGATCTTCCTCTAAACCTAAAATTGAGACTAGTCTTTATAGGCCAAACTACTATGAATCCCTTCTTCGTCGGTAGGCATATAGGACCTTACTCTCCATATGACCCCTTCTACGTTGGGTAAGTAGGGTGTGTTGACCTATTTTATCTCAACATTATAGTCCGAAGAGTTTCTCGTGATTATGATGGACTAAAGATAGAATTTACAGAAATTTATCGACCAAGAATTCTAAAGGTAGAATTAGCCAAGAGGTTGGCTTATCAATTTACAGATAATTGAGTATTGGGATCATTTATATAATTCTTGAGGGAGGTCAATTGTATAAATGCTCGAGTCTTTGCATTAAAACAAATTTTGCACTAGACTTAAATTCAAATCGATGAGTATGCTTATTATGTTTTTTCTTCTTTTTCAGTGTAGAACTCGTTTACATTGATAATAATGCATATAACAAATGGCTGGAAATACTGATATCCCTATGCCAAGTGCCACGCTCGCGCGCGAATCCTGGCTTAAAGCTTTTATGGACCACATGAATCAGTCCACGCGACTGAAGAATGACGGGTCCAACTTTGCGGACTGGGAGGCGGCATTACGGAATGCTGCCATTGCTGACGGCAAGCTCAAGTACTTGACTGAGCCAATACCGCCAAACCCAGGCCCCAATGCGAGAGCTAACGAGACACTTGAATATAGTGACTTCGTTATGGAAGCGGGTGCGATAAGGAACGTACTCATCTTTGCAATGGAAAGCAATTTGCAAAGACGCTTCATTGCCCAAGGTGCAAACAAGATTTTCACCAAGCTCACTAACGAATTCTCAAAAGCACCGAGGATCGTTACTTATGAGCATACCTGTCGCTTCTTTGAGGCAAAACTCCAGAAGGGCCAACCGGTTAGCCCACACATTCTTGATATGATTGAGAATGTCGAGAAACTGGAGGCACTTGATTGCAAAATCAGTGAGAGCATAGTCATTAACGGTGTGCTTCATTCACTTCATGATGGTTTTGCCCTTTTCAGGGCAAATTACTATATAAATGATATGAAGAAAAGTCTTCATCAGCTACACTCACTTCTCGTACAGACCGAGAATGATATGAAATTGAGTTGGAGCATGAAGCAAGATGTTCTCATGATTTCCAACTTGGGCAAAGGTAAGGGCAAGGCTCGTGGCGACCTAGCTGTAGGAAAGCCAAAGTCTAAAAAGTCAGGAAACGGCAAGAGTGGGCCTGGTGAGACCAGTGGCTCACAAGGCAAGGCAAAGAGCAAGGACAGTAACTTGAAGTGCCACCATTGCCACAAGACTGGGCATTGGAGGAGGAACTGTCCCGTGTACCGTGAGGACATAAAAGCAGGCCGCGTCACTCCTGTTGGTATGTCATCTTTTATTCATCTGTGTAATCCTTTATCAGGGTTTGTTATTTCTCAGGGCCACCCGAGGAGTTGTAACTGAAATGCATGGCCATGCTCGAATAATGATTCGTTTATCAGTTAAGTTACTCTCTAGTCGGGAAAACACTCTTGATACTGATTGCTTGTAAAATGCGACCTTTGTAAATACGGACTTTGCAAACTGTTTTACATTGAGTGGGAGAAATTTATGGATATGAGAATCGGGTTATCTCACATACACTTGTAAGGACAAGTAGGAGATTGTTGGAGCTAGTGTCCTCCACAGTTAGTGTGATCACATGAATAAATCTCTTACAGGTTCACAGGGTATACTTAGTATTCTTATCAGTTGATTAACGTTTATCGATAACGGTTGGCTTGCTAGGAGTTTGACGTTATTGCCATTTTAATGGCGGTGATCAACTGGTCCCTAAAAGTCACACCTAAAGGATGTGTCTGAGAGATGTGATTATATGAATAATATAATCATATTTATGCCTTATTATATGACTAAAAGGTTAGTCGATGTATATGACTAAAAGGTTAGTCAATGTGATAATGATACGATTATTTAATAACGATTAAATAATATTAGCTGAGACGAATTTAATGTAATTCGTAATTTAATATAAACCGTTATATTTAATCAATGTATATAATGTAAGCTTAAACGAATTAAAATGTTAATTCGTAATTAAACATAATATGTTATATTTAATTAGCAAATTATAAATATACGTATATTTATAGTTAACGTATATATTATATTACATGCTAATATAACCGAAAAAGGAAGGATAAAATAGTCTTTTTCTCCTCCTAAATTTTGGTTAATAAGAGATTAAAATAAGAGTAAAGATCTCCTATTATTCTCTTATGGTAACTAGGTCAAAACCCTAATAACAAGAGGAGTAAAAAGAGGAGAGTCTCCTCCTTCTACTACCCTAATGGAACGGCCGAATAGAGCAAGAGGAACAAAAGAAAAATTCAGATTTTTCTCTCGAATTCTCTCTATCATTCATCATCACACAAAAGAAAAATTAGCAGTAACTTTTCTCTAAAATTCTAGCATAAGCAAGGCATATCTCGGAGCATCTTGGGTGCAACAATTAGGAGAATATCGATTTCGATATTGTTCAAAGGCCAAATTTGCTACGACCAAAGGTTAATTCTAAATTCCTATAATTTTATATTATGCAATTCATTTATGACTCGTAATTCATATACTATAGTTTCGTTATAATCCGTAAAATAATGACGAAATATACCGATATTTCTAACACGTACATGAATTAAATTACATATTGATCGTTTCTGTCGCGGTCCCTGTACAAAAATAATTACCCGCACTTAGGCTAACAACATAAGGAATGTAATTAGGGAAGTAGAGTGTCGATCCTCAGGGAGTACGTGTTAACTATGAATTGCTATGGATTGATTTTCATTTAAGTTCGAGTCACTTGAGGTGGTTGTCTAAACCATTAACATACAATAAAATGACAAGTATGTAAATGACGATATGTAAATGACAAATATGTAACTTGCAAAATGTAAAACTCAAAACAGACCACTTACCCGATCGGGTTGTCACGTACCCGATCGGGGAAATGCTCTGATCCGAGTGACAACAATTAAATTCTAACTAAAGACGATATTTAAATGACAATATTGAAAGGCTATCTAACTAAACTAATAAACTAGATATCAATAAAATAAACTATCTAAAAACGGAAATGGAAAGACGATAAAGTAAACTAACTAGATAACAATAAAATAAACTATCTAATCAAATTGAAATAGTGAAAACTGTGACACCCTCAAATTTGCGGAAAGAAAAAAAATAATTTAAATACATAACGAAGGTGTCATAAATAAAAAGGGTCATTACAAAACGGAAATAATATTATACATAAAAATTATACAATACGGGAGACATATCTCCCGTATAAATA
>JAIUZE010010673.1:0-55249 GCA_022085475.1 Heliosperma pusillum
TAGATGTTAAGAATGGGAGACTTACACTAACAGTGGGGGATGATACAATCACTTTCAACTTGGATAATGCCATGAAACATCCCATGTTAGAAGAGACATGTCATAGAGTCGATATTGTTGATTTATCTATTGATGATTGTCTTTCTTTGTGTTTGAATAGGGATCCTCTGGAGATCGCCTTAATTTCCAGCACTGCTGAAGCTGGAAGCTCACGGAATGAAGAAGTAGTTGAGATGGAAAAAACTGCTGACAGGAGAGGACTGCAAGTTACAAATGGTTTATAGCTTAGGTAACCCCCCTAAGGTTACCGAGGTAAAGAAACCTGAACTTAAACCCCTCCCCTCTCATCTTAAATATGTTTTTCTTGATTCCCATGAGATGAATCATGTAATTGTCAGTGCTAGCCTATCTGAAAGCCAACTTACTGATTTGTTGGTGGTTTTAAAAAGACATAAAAAGGCTATAGGTTATAGCATTAATGATTTACAAGGTATTAGTCCTGACTTTTGTATGCACCGTATTCACTTAGAAGAAGACCATAAACCTTGTAGGCAGGGTCAGCGTCGTTTGAACCCCACTATGCAAGAGGTAGTTAGAAAAGAGGTGCAGAAATTGTTAGATGCGGGAATCATATATTCTATTTCTGATTCCAAGTGGGTTAGTCCTGTTCAGGTAGTCTCTAAGAAGGGAGGGACTACGGTCGTCACTAATGAGAAAAACGAGCTCATATCTACTAGACTAGTGACTGGGTGGAGGATGTGTATTGATTATAGGAGGCTGAATGTAGCCACTAGGAAAGACCACTTCCCTCTTCCATACATTGACCAAATGTTAGAGCGTCTAGCGTGTCATAAGTATTTTTGTTATCTAGACGGCTACTCGGGATTCTTTCAAATCCCCATCCATCCTGACGATCAGGAAAAAACTACCTTCACATGCCCTTATGGTGTCTTTGCTTATCGAAGAATGCCTTTTGGGTTATGTAATGCCCCTGCCACCTTTCAACGTTGTATGATGGCTATATTTTCTGATTATATCGAGTCTATTATGGAGGTCTTTATGGATGACTTCAGTGTTTATGGGACCGATTTTGATAGTTGTTTAGCTAATCTGACTAAGGTCTTGCAACGTTGTGAGAAAAGCAATCTTGTGTTAAACTGGGAAAAGTGCCACTTCATGGTAACTGAAGGGGTGGTACTTGGTCATTTGGTGTCTGGACGAGGCATCCAAGTGGATAAGGCTAAAGTGGAAGTGGTTGAGCAATTACCGTACCCGGTGAATGTTAAAGTGTTAGAAGTTTCCTTGGTCATGCGGGGTTCTATCGCCATTTTATTAAGGATTTTTCAAAGATTGCTCAACCAATGACTAAGCTTCTCCATAAGGATGCCCCGTTTGTGTTTACTGATGAGTGTGTTAAGTCTTTTGACAGGATTAAACAAGCTCTAATCTCAGCTCCTATTATCCAGTCTCCTGATTGGACATTGCCGTTTGAGATAATGTGTGACGCCAGTGACTATGCAGTTGGGGCTGTTTTGGGGCAAAGGAAGGATAAGGTGCTACATGCAGTTTACTATGCCAGTAAGACGTTGGATGATGCGCAAGTTAACTATGCTACCACTGAAAAGGAGTTACTTGCGGTTGTCTTTGCTTTGGATAAGTTTAGAGCCTATCTTGTGGGTTCTAAGGTGATAGTCTATACTGACCATGCGGCACTGAAATACTTGTTGGCTAAGAAGGAAGCCAAACCTAGGCTTATTCGTTGGATCTTGTTGTTACAAGAATTTGATTTGGAGATCCGGGATAAGTCAGGTGCTGAGAATGTGGTTGCTGACCATTTGTCTCGTCTGAGGTTTGAAGAGGGAGATTCCATCCCCATTGATGATTCGTTTGCTGATGATCATCTCCTTGCCATTACCATGGAGACTCCATGGTTTGCCGATTATGCTAACTTCTTGGTTGGGGGAATTATGCCTCCAGACCAATCCTATCAGCAAAAGAAGAGGTTTCAACACGATGTCAAGAGGTATTTTTGGGATGATCCTTATCTATTCCGGGAATGTGCCGACGGCATTTATCGACGATGTATTCCAGAGGGTGAGGTACATGCCATCCTTTCGCATTGTCACTCTTCTTCATATGGCGGTCATCATGGTCCCTCAAGGACGTTTGCTAAAGTTATGCAGTCGGGTTTTTATTGGCCGACTATTCTCAAGGATGCTACTACTTTTGTCCGTTCTTGTGACGCATGTCAACGGACGGGTAACATTTCCCAAAGACATGAGATGCCTCAAACGGGTATTCTGGAAGTTGAGATATTCGACGTTTGGGGTATTGACTACCAAGGGCCATTCCCATCTTCCCATGGTAACCAATATATTCTAGTAGCAGTAGATTATGTCTCCAAATGGGTGGAAGCCATTGCCACTCCTACTTGTGATGCCAAAGCAGTTGTCAAACTGTTTCAGAAGATCATTTTCCCACGATTTGGGGTTCCTCGTGCTCTCATTAGCGATGGAGGAAAGCATTTTAATGAACGTCATCTTAATTCTTTATTGAAGAAATATGGTGTTACACATCGTCGGGGGTTAAGTTATCATCCGCAGACAAGTGGTCAGGTAGAGGTTTCTAATAGGGAGATCAAGTCTATCCTTGAGAAAGTCGTGAGTAAATCTAGGAAGGATTGGAGTCGTAAGCTCGATGACACCTTATGGGCTTATAGAACTGCTTTTAAGACTCCAATCGGTGCTTCTCCATACCGGTTAGTCTATGGCAAGGCGTGCCATTTACCGGTAGAACTTGAGCATAGGGCTATGTGGGCCATAAAAGAGCTTAATATGGATCCCTCACTGGCGGGTGAGAAATGACTTATGCAATTGAACGAGCTCGATGAGTTTCGATTGCATGCCTATGATAGTGCTCGGGTTTACAAGGAGAAGACAAAGAAATGGCATGACAAGCATATCCTACAGCGGGAATTTAAAATTGGTGATAAAGTATTATTATTTAACTCCCGTTTGCGTCTGTTTCCAGGTAAACTCAAGTCCAGATGGTCGGGACCGTTCACAGTTACCGAGGTAAACAAGTTCGGGTCGGTTTCACTACAAACCGACAAGGGTGCGGTTTTCAAAGTCAATGGTCAACGCTTGAAGATCTACTATGATGGAGCATTTATTGGAGTGATAGAGGCCGTCGACCTTTTCACTCTTGATAAATCCCCATGACTTTGAGGTAATACGGTCGTGCGGGACCGATATAAACCAGCGCTAACCAGGAGGCAACCCGGCGTTAACTTGCATTTCATTTGTAAATTTTATTTTTCGATTAGCCTAATTATCAATGTCATAGTTTAATTAGATTTAGTTTGGATAGTTAATATAGTTGTGCTTTATGGAGTGCGGTGAGGGAGCGATCTAACAATTTTATTGAGTGATTACAGCTAATACAATCGGAAATCGCTTTAATAATGAAGAAACGAAACGAAAGAAAGGAGAAGAAGAAGAAGAGAAAAATGAGGAAAGCTAAAAATCATGGGTTGCTCGACCGAGCAAGTAACTGCTCGATCGAGTTTTTGACACAACCAATATCCAGCAACTTTAAAGAACTCAAAAATCAAGATTGTCTAGGTTGCTCGATCGAGCAAGCTGCACTTGCTCGATCGAGTCGAGCGGTTCAGACCGGCCCCGAGGTTGTTTAATCAGGTTTTCCCCAATATTCCCTCATTCTTCTTCTTATTTTCGTCCTCCTTCACTCTCCCTCACCCTTATTACCTCATAATACTTCACCCAAACTCATTCATATCTTCAATTCATCATCAATCTTGCATCAACAAACATTAATTTACTTGTTTCAAGCTCAATTTGTGAAGAAATTGATCCTCTTGCTCCCTTATTTTGCCCAAATTGTGAATCTAGGGTTTGTTTCTTATTTCTTCAATTTTGTGCTTCTAATTTGTTGTTGTTGCTTCCTAGCTTTGTTATTTAGTAATTATTCACTCTTGCATTGTTAATTGCTCCGTCTTTCTTGCGTTTTAGACTCAAATTTGAATTTTTTTCGAATTAGGGTTACTAAATCCGTCTTTTGAGCGTATAAGTTGTGCTTGTTGTGTTTTATTTACTTTAATTAGCTATGTCTAGGCAAGAAGGAACTAGTAAGCGTCGTAGAGCACCCCGTCTTGTTCGACAACCCGACATAGAAGCAATTCCGCGTAACCCCGACTACCCTTGGATCGTTTTCAACACACAAGAGCAGCATGACCGCTTTGCTTTGCTTATGGGTCGTCCTATGGACCCTACTCGCTGTGTGTGCCCCAAAGTTCTTGATTCACTCGGTTTTGGGAATGCCATGTTTGCTATGTTTCACAGAATCGGGTTTGGGGGGCTATATTCCCTAAATGAGCTTTCTTACCGACCATTAACACTTGAATTTTTCAGTTCCTATGATTGGGACGAGACCAATGAAAGTGTGTCTTTTAGGTTGCTTAATAGGGATTTTGTGTTGACTTACGCCGAATTGGCGAATCATTTGGGTCTTTCTGTTGGTGACGATGCTACTTTTATTGCTGTTCCTTCCGGCTTTCAAGCCGTTGAATATTTTTGTTTATTTACGGGTCTTCCTGAGGCACGTGTTAATGCCATGGCGGTCAATGATGTGCAACATCCTTGTCTAAGGTTGTTTTTGCGTTTCTTTAGCCTCCTTTTATTTGCTAGGAAGGACCTAAGTAAGCTTAATTCTCATGAGGTTTTGTTACTTGCATCTTCCCTCAACCCCATGAATGAGAATGATTTTTATTTCAATCCGGTTGGTTTGGTGTGTTTTGCTTTCTGGAGGATCACTTTCGCTACCCAGCATTCCTTAGATTGTGGTGCCTGGGTCACTCGGTTGGCTAGGAGACTTGCTGGGTTTGGGGGAGACCGTAACTACTCACCAATGACCCCCCTTCATGCCCCTAGAGTGGATGAGGAGTACTTGCGCCACACCCTTTGCTGGATTAACGCGTTAGGGAACGCTAGATTTCAGTGGCGAGTACGAGGGACCCAGTGGATAGCTCTTCCTGATACCGATAACCATCTCCCTTCTACGGAGCGGTTGTCTACCCATGATCCTGAGACTGGACCTACCCCTCCCCCTCGTTCTTATGTGGTTCCACCTGAGCTTGTTTTTACTTTGGCCGAGAACCGTCGACCTCGTCGGCGGATTACCCCATCTACTTCTGCTCAGACTACCACCACCCCGATTCCACGCTTTGCACCCACCCCAGCTCCTTACCCTTACCCTCCACCTGCTTACACCTATGATCCAGCTTTAGAGAGGGAGATTAGGATTCACCAAGGAATTAACAATGACTTGGTGATGAGGGGACTTTGGGAGAACCTCATGCGGACTGATCTTAATGCCACTGCCGGTTGGACTCCGCCGAGCTACTACCGAGGTCCGGGTGATGAGACTGGTGTGTTTGATAATTATGGGGTGACTCCTCAGCAGTTTTCCCAGGAGTTTAGTCACGATTATGGTTGCCTGGGTCGTTCTTGGTATACTCCTATCCAACCGGATGCTCCAGTTGGTGGGTTTGGTGACCCAACTTGGGCCTCTTCTTCTGGTGCTGCTCAGTGGGGTAATGATGATGATGATGATGATGATGATGATCAGGCGCAGTAGTGGCAGCTGGTCACTACACCCCCTTTTTTGCAGCTGGTTTGGGGGAAGCTATGCTTATAAGCTGGTATTATCTATCCTTGTACTTTCTTTTATTGTATTTTCTTTTAGCTATTTCCCCTTTTCCCTTTTGTTAGTAGTGTCCTTTAGGTTGCTGTTGTTGGTTGATTGTGTGATGTTGTGCTGTTAGCGTCACAATGAGGACACTGTGACATTTAGGTTTGGGGGAGAGTCTTTATTTCAGTTGTGTGTTTAGTTTATTTAAAAAGAAAAAAATCATAAAAATTGAAAAATTTACAAAATCCAAAAACATGTTTTTTTATTTTATTAGGTCGAGTCTTGGTGAATTGAATTACAATGATGATAATTTGCATTGTTTCTGCATTTGAATCCCAAATAAGTTATCCATGTACATTGTTTTGACTTACTACTTTTTGAAAACAAAGCTCATAGTACAAGTCTTGACCGTTTTTGACATACCTTATGCTAATTAGATTTGGCAATTTTTGTTGGTAAACCACTTAAAATTCTGAGGTCTATAGAGCTTCCTAGGCCAGGAACATCAATAAACTGGTCTCATTGTCTTTAGGCTTGAGTGTGGTACTCCTTAAGGAATGTGTAACATCAAATTGCATAAGTGTGACATTCGTTTCTTGATACTATACGCGTTCGTTTGATAAGTGCATGATGAAAGGTGGTTCTTTTTGTTCAAATAAGCATCACATAGCCAAAATGACTTGATTTTATACCCTTATTATTGAGTTCTTCATGTTTAGCCTATTTGAGCCTTTTGTAGCCTGTTTTGCAAGCCATATAAAAGCTACCTTCCTAGAACTTGCCTACCTTTTCGGGACAGTCGCAGTTGCATGTTTTTCTCATCTACTTGTCTACTATGGTTGGGTCGGGATTTTTCAAAAAGAATATCATTGGGTGTAGCAAGTATGTTGACAATTGTGTCATTTATTCCCTTTGTTGAAAAAAAAAGATATGAAGCAAAAGAAGGAAGAAAAGAAAAAAAAAAAAAAAGATTTGAAAAAAAAGAAAATGCAAAAGATGAAAAAAAGAGAAGAAAAAGAGAAAAAGGAAAAAAGAAAGAAAAATTTGTTGCTTCATTGAATTATTCAAGGGAAAATGAAAGGGAAATTTACTAGAGTCTAATCCATTTTTCAGAGAGCAATATCGATATCTCTCTTGTATTATCAAAGTTTAAGATGATTTCTCTAGTCGGTGTTGGTTTGTGCTAGTTTTGTAGATTTGTTTTGGTACGTGTCGCTGCGACTACCGGTCTTAGCCCCACATTTCCATACGTGCTGTGGCACAATCCATTTCTTTACCTTCACCCATTAGCCTCCTTTTTTTTGTCCTGATTCATGTACTTTGTAGCGAATGCGTATTTATTTGGGAAATTACTATCACATTAGAATGCATGCATGTTTCATAAGTTGAGTGAGTGTTTCTATTTCTTTCTATCTTCACAAAACTCACCTTTACATATACTTATGAGTGCTTGAGTGAATCCGCGAGAATCCGACAATTTGAGCCTTGCAAGATTGAAAGGTATTTGGTGTTTGTCTATACTACGTTATCATGTAAAATCTTGGATTATGAGCTGCGTTTTCTACTTTCCCGTACCTTTGAATTTGTTTTATTGGTACAACTTAGTCATTACTTTGTTATAGATTTGGATAGCTTGGGATTTGTATGTGCATTAACATTAGCTTTGAGTTTTTCATTCACCATTTGTATGTTTGTCTTTGTATGTGTTGATTGCTTTGCTTAGGGACAAGCAAAGGATTGGTTTTGGGGAGTTTGATGATCATTATTTATATACATATTTTATGCTTCCCGTAGACACAATTAACTCGATTTACCGTCTTTCCTTGCTTATTTCTATGCTATTTTAGCTGGAATATAGATTCTGCCGCTTTTGTTATGTTTTAATGCAGATTGGATGCATTTGGAGCTTTTTGAGATGATATGGAGCATGGCGGAGTTGGATCGTAGAAGCTAGGCACGGGAATCGAGGAAGAAAAGAGAAGAAATGAAGAAAAGTCGAAGAAATGAGCTAAAATGAAGGCTGCTCGATCGAGCAGCCCTACATTGCTCGGTCGAGTCGTATTGTGTCCTTGCTCGATCGAGCAGAGTCATTTGCTCGATCGAGCAAGCTTTATTTCGGCGGCTTTTTCGTGTTTTCCTTAATTTTAACCTAATTAGTTAGATAATTTGTATTATAAAAAGAAAGCTCGTCTTTCATAATTAGATATACTTTTCATATGCTTTTCTATGCTTTTGAATACTTTTAGGCTTTAATTCAGAAACCCTAATTTAGTTTGCTTGCCTCCGGATTTTATTCATCGAAGACGATTGTCTTTAGTTCAACTTGTATTCGGTATTCTTCAATCTTTCTTTCTTATTCAAATTAATTACCTTCTAATTCTTTAATTATTCTTTGTTCATTCTTTCATAATTGTTTATCATGTTTACTTTAATTATTGTTGTTGTTGTTTATATCGTTATGAGTAGCTAAATTCCTTTCTAGGGTTGAAAGGGGATCTAGGATTGTTAGAAGGGGTAGATTAATTAATTGAATTGGAATTGCGTGGTTATCGTTTGATTATTGTTTTAATTCTAGTTGTTTGATTACTGGCCAGGATTAATTAACTAGTCTCGCGAATTAGGATTGACACCGACCGGGTTAAGACTAAGATAGGCTACGATAATTGAATAGAACTCGTTTAATGATAGCGATCGCATGCTAAATTGTAGATCTAAAGGGCATAATTGAATCGACCGATCTTGTGACCTTAGATAGCTTTATTGCATGATAATTGATTACTCCCTTACCCCTGAACAATAATCCTAGTGAACCTGAGACCCTAGACTTTTAATCTCATTGTTTTCAACCTTATTAGTTTGTTATTGCTTATAGTTCGTTATTGCTTATTACTAGTTGTTATTATTATTAGTTATAGTTGTTATTGTTATTGTTGTTATTGTTTACTTTAGTTGTTGTTATTAATTGCTTTTAGTTTAGAAGCCAAATCAAAACTCAGAAACTGTTACTTAAGAGACAAACCTAGTTTAACAGATTAGAATACTACCGCCTCCCTGTGGATTCGATACCTTGTTTACCGCTGACTATTAGTTAGTTGTGACTTAGGTTTACTTTGATTAAGGAAGACGCGACTTTACCCTTATCACCAATAAGAGAGAAAGGAAATAAGACCCATCGAATTTGGTCTTGAGTCACTCTCGTTTAAGAAACGGCATCACAATAATCACAAATAGTCTCCATGTGTAGATGAGGGTCCTCACTTGGCATACCTCCAAATTGGTTCCTCTCCACCAATTGGATAAAAGCGGTTTTGGCAATGAAATTTCCGGTTAAATTTTGTGGTACGGGGGTGGTGTTTGGAAGAGTATCTCCCGTGAGAATAGAGTGAGATGAGAATTTAGGAATTCTTGGGGGATTGAGTGGTTGGATGGGAAGTGGTTCGGTTGTTGGGAGTCCAAAAGGAGTCACAAATTCCCCGATCGGCACAACACCCTCCCAATTCTCTACCCTTGGATGCTCAATTTCTACCTCGTTACTTTCCCGGATTTCCCTTTCTTCACTCAAAGGTAGAGGATCCTCCGTTGTAGTAGTTGGATTCGAAGAAGAGCTTCTATCTACAGTTTTGAAGATCTTGTGAAGTCTTCTAAAGGTCCTTTCGATCTCGTGATCGATTGGAGGTTGATCCTTTAGGGGAGCTCGCCTGGGCATACAACAAAACTAAATGTAAACGGTGAGAATGCCTAGTGAGATTTCTCAAGACAAGAGGCAAAAAACTAAAGCAAACTAAAAACAATCAAATTAAACATACACCGTCCTCAGCAACGGCGCCATTTTGATGTAGGTATAAGCGGTGTGGTAAGAGTGTCGGTCTCAGGGACGGCTGGAGTCTGATATCGATCTAATAGTCTACTAAGTCTCTTGCAAGGTCACAATGTAATTTGGGTTTGGGTTTGTTGACTAAACTAAATAACAATAATTAAAGGCAAATAAAAACAACAAATAGAGTCTAAAGCAATAAAGATTGGATTTTTATCAAATAAGAGAGAAAACTAGGGTGAGTGGGTTCATATGGGTGGTATTGGTCGGGTGAAAAAGTCGGGTTTAATAGTTTAAGGGTCATCTAGTATAGGAAAGTGAATTGAGGCTTTTGATCTTACAATTCCCGCTCAAACCGACTCTAACTAGCTATCGCGTCACTAGATTCGAAACGAGCGAGAGAATCATGCCAACTCACATACGCATTTCATCAAACATGTTATAAGCATATAGACAAGACAATAATCAACTACTAACCCCAACAAATATCATATTAACTCATACTAGAACCATAATCCCCCACATAACCCTAGCAAGATTACTACTCACTCATATTCAAAGGAAATTCAATATTAACTAAGGATTGCACAAAGAAATCAACAACAATAAACATCTTTTAATTAACGATGAATAAATAACAAGGATTGAAAGGAAAACTTAATTAAAGGCAAGATTAAATAAAGAAATTATACCAACTTAGAAAAAGGTGAGAACTTTGATATAATAACCAAGATTTTGTCACAAATCTTTGAATACAAACCAAGTTCCAACACTAAACCAAGTCTCAATTGCTAATTAACCAATTAATAAGCTTTATTATGAAAGATTAATGGAAGATTAAGTACTAATTCTATATGAGTTTCAGATCTAGGGTTTCGTGCCCTCTAATTACACAAGAGGGCCTATTTATAGGTTTACAAAATGGAGGAAAGATGGGCTTAGAAAGACTTCATGGGCTGGCAAGGTCACGACCGTGAAAGATGTCTCACGACCGTGAGATTGCAAGTCACGGTCGTGAGATATGTGGCAGTGGCAGGTCCTTCTTTCACGATCAAGTCACGACCGTGACAGCTCTTTCACGACCGTGAACTGCGTTTCACGACCATGAGCTGAATTGCTCGAAAATCCTCACTCTTGGAAAGGCATCTCACGACCGTGAGATACCTTTCACGCCCGTGAAGTGTTCCTTCTCCTTCTTCCCTTGCTTGACTTCGTTGCTTCTTTCCCGATTTCGCTTGCCTTGACTCGGGAGGGCTTTGGCGCGTCAAGTAGGGCCCCCCAAGGGTATGTGGGGCCCCTTAAGGTGTGCCGTGGGTCCTCCGAGTGATCCAGCTTCTTCTTTGTCTATCAAAATTAGATAGAAATCGCCTAAAGTGGCGGTTTACCTACAAAAACACGATGAAAGCGAGAAATATGCTAGAAGAAGGTAAAACACGTAGAAACGCTCTTAGGTAGCGTTAAAAGCAGGCAAAATGAGACGAAAAGGGGTGGAAAATAAGGGTGAAATGACACTATATCATACCCAATTCCCCATCTCACCCTAGCGCCTTTAGCCATATTCCTTGATCTACTCTAATCATTTTAATTGCTTTAGATTTCGTTAATTGCAAGTCTTCAATATTGGATTAATTGCCAACTCTACACTAGGAGGTAAAGTTTAGTGACAGACAAATTTGCAATTTTGTACGATTCTGCAAAGCCTGCTTAGTGACAGTAGCTATTGCGTTAACAGAGACTTCGAAATGCCACTCTAGACAACAACGTTGTTTCCAACTCTTCCAATCTCCCACCCCGGAATTGGCCCGTCTTCACTGAGACTTCCTGTTGCTTCTAACTTACTAGGAGACAACATATCAGCAGCTCTGGGCGTCAAATTAATAAAAAAATGAAGAACTAGATATCGAAAACCCGCTGGAGGCTAGTGACAGGAAACGACTTGTGATATCATTACTAAAACAAGAATTGCTATTACCAATAGCCAACATGAAGCTCATTTACATGTATGTACATATACTGATCACTAATCGTTGTCATGCCAGTGCCCAACCCTAAGCAAGATGGTGAGCAAAAAACAGAGAGATTTGAATGGCACTATGGCCAACTGAAAGTCTGAAGCTGGAAATATCTGCTTTCGATAATGCATCCATTCATGCTCAAACTTTCGCCAAAATATGATCTCTACTTCCAAAAATTTCACGGCAGTCTCTGCAGCATTTACATGGCAATAATCAGCAGACCATCAATTTAATTTAACTGACAAATACATGTGGCAAATATGCACCGAGATGGACATACCAGTTCTTTAGATATGACTTTCAGCTTGGATTAAACCCTATTGGTAGCCAGATGGCAAGCTCACTTAGACTTACGTTGCGCAATCAGATTTCTCATTTCAACCCCTTGATTCTGCAGAAAGATGAGCAAAAAGACTCAGTCAATTTGACCAATCAAATAAATAAGATAAAATTTAGTCGCCCGTAATTGGTAAACCTGATACAAATATTTCCAGCACAAGTCTGATCTATCTTGCAGTAAGCGCCATTCAAGAGCCATTTCATACTCAATGGTATTATGTTGAGCTGAATGTGAGGTGGACACTGCTTCTCTCTGGAAGAAAAAATTATACGGACAATAAACAAAAATAAAGAAACACCAATGAGTTTCAATGTTTTGGATTAACATCATGGAGCAGGACTAACGCTACAGAAAATAGCAAGAGTTGCAAATATGAACTCCTACCATATCCTTCTGCTTTTGTTGTCTAGGATTTTCAATAACTATGTGACCAAAATATTGAGGTTGCTTTCCATGCAAGGCCATACTATAGTTGGTTCCAACAAGAGGCCTGCAAACATATATAAAAGCTAAAATCATGATCCAGCTACAAAAGTTTCACAAATCAAATACAGTCAAAGTGTCAAACAGTGACTAGGCATTGACTGAACCACGATCGATTTGTCATTGTTTAACAGTTGGTCTCTCTTAAGACGGTTATACCCGTCTTAAGACTAAAACGGGTCAAATAACAATCAACTTTGCTAGATAGGACAATTATACCCGCCTTTTGTTTTCCCCATTATTCCTAAATTTTACTCCTTTAGATGTTAGTCAACTTGAAAACTCCTAAAAAAGGTATTGTTGCCCAAAATTTATTTAGGAAATAAAAGTAAGTTCCAAAAATAAGGCGTGTGCTTTCGCCTTACGCCTCAGCCCCTAAGAGCCTCGGTGTGCCTCGGGACTCTTCAAAGTTCAAACATAGATATTAAGCACACCTTTATGATACGGACATTGACAGCATCATTCATCAGACACAAAATTACAGAAGTAGCATAAGACAACTTCGATAACGTAACTGAGCTGCTTCCCACAGAACAAGACAAGTAGTGCCTAAAAGAAAATGTAGCACCTTAGCCCACATTTTACTGTTGGAACATAATCTGTAACTGATACACTAAAGAGACAGATTGAAAGCATAAAAAATTGAATGAGAAAATCAGGTATCAAAAAAAGAATTCTAGACCACATTGACAATAGACTGCAAAGGAAACAAATCAACTCAGACAATGGTTGGCAATAATTCAATTCTTACAAGATCTTTTACCAATTAAATACCTAGTTCTCCTCTCCCGAATAGAAAGCAAGTAAGTGAGAAATATAAAAAGAAAACTTGTACAAACCTTCCGTTAGGGAGCATCAAGCAATCTTGTTCCAGCTTTCGGATGACCATCTTTGCAGCTTCTCGATTGCTGAAGATAGCAAAAGCTTGTCCTACAAGAAAAAATATATAGCTTAATTTAATGAGTGCCTTTTTCACCTCGTGTAGCCTCGTAGTTGTAACTTTAATTAGCACACTGGGTGGGGTTTGAAAGTAAAGATAATGTTAAATGGACAGAAATGAGGTCATGGTAGAGCAAAAATTGATATCTTTAAACCAAGATTAGACAACAGCAGTAAAAAAAGATACAGAATCATGGCATACCAGCATGCGGGCTAGATGTTGCAGTATGTTGCACTATTTTTACTGTGCAGCTTTCATGAAAACCATTCCGAATTATACTCTGGGGAAAAATAACACAGATAACATAAATGTAAAGCCTATATTCCAATAAAAGGTAGACAATTTATCTCATACGTTACATAATTTGTGCATTTTTTGGCACTCAAATTCTTTCAACTCCATACACAAAGCAGATGCATTAATCTTTAACATGGAATGTCATATCATAACATCTGATAAGGCAAAGAAACATAACATATCAAACTTATCATAACTTCGCACCTGCACTTCTTCCGAGTTGTATGTAGGATCCAAGTTCTGAAGAAGAACAAGCTTTTCTTGATCATTAGCACCCTTAATTCTGTCTTCCCAAAGCTAAGGGAAAAGAATATTGATAAATGAAAGTTAAGATGAATAAAAGATCGAGACAGATATGAGTAAGCTTTGGGTAAGTAAGAAACGCTGAGCCAGGGTTATGTAAACAAAAGGAGCCAAGAAAAGCACAATAATACTATACAAGGTGTTAAAGAATCAAACACCATTGCTTGATAGGCTCATGAATCTACATGATTAACAGAGATTTTTCACAAAATTACTGCAATTTTTTATTTGCACATAATATTTGTAAAATAGTGTCCCAAACTGCATCAAAAGATCACATGGCCATGATGATCAACAACCCCGTCTTGTAGAAAAGATCACATACGTTTTAAATCAAAGGTCACAAGTGCTCATCCAACTAGTATGGACAAAAAAACACGAAAATAACTTTTAGAAAATCAGTAATAACCAACGTTTGGAGAAACGCAAATTCTCATTTAAGGGCGTTAAGGCCGTCTAATCGTGTACGAGCATCAAATGTGAAACATGCCAAAATCATCCCATTAACATGGAATGAGATCAGATGATGGAAATATGTAGCCTCATATTCTTGACAACAACCATACAAATAAACTACCAAATCCCAGCTTACTTTCATTCCTAGGAAACACCACTTTTTAAACTTTGTAATAACTATAAAAAAAAGTCAAGTGAAAGCAAGTAATGAGCTTTAAGCCTCATAGTAAACACATATTTATAACACCTATGGCAAATTAAATATAGAGCTCGGCATGAAGAAGCATACTTACACCACCTGTAAACCATTTGCTCGTGTCCTGTAAACACATAAACAGTGAGCATCGAAATGTTAGTGTACAAAAGAACAAGAACACAGAAACAACAAAAACCTTTGCAAAAAAACAAAGAAGAATCAACAACATCAGAGCCTTAATCCCAAACAAAAAGCCAAGAAGAAGAATATAAATAAATTATATAAACCAGCATTAGTTATACTAATAAATTACCACTTGGGCACTTAAGAGAGAAGCTATTGATTATAGGTAGATTTTTTTTTAGACTGCATGTTCCTGACAACAATTATGTTCACAAATGTTTTACAAAGTCACCACAATTTAAAATATCCTTTTCCACGTCATCCAGCTATTCCCAGTGCGAGGCTGACGCTTCTTCCAGAGAAATCTTTACAGTCCAAAAATAAAGGCAGAAAGCACATAGGCACGTGGTTTAAAATCTTCTCCGATAACTCACATATCGCCTGAGATGTATAGGTGCCAATTTATAATGCGTATTGGGCCTACTGGACAACCTGGCCCGATAAGGCCCATGAAAAAGGAGATGACCAAGTTAGAACTTGTACCGTCAAAATTCCGCAAGACCATTACCCCAACCGATACTGCGATTTTAAACCGTGTGTAGATACTGGATATGATACAGCACCAAAGATTAATTAATGAATGATTAAGGTCTAGATGGTGGTAGGACGTGATGATCCCATTCCATGACACTGTTTGCTGATAAAATGAATGAAGGAGGAAGAGACCAATGTTAAGGAGCTTAAGTTTAGATGGTGGGACTGTTCTAGGTGACCTTTTTACATGCTGAGCGTTCAAAGTACTTTACATGGTCTTCTGTTTAATATGTTCATCATGGATGTTTACTATCCACTATTGTTTTTTACACTCAAGTCATATTTTTAGCATAGTTTTGCAGCTTGAGTCCATATAAAGTCGCATGATTTACCACCGTAAAGGTCGTGATAAGTACTTCCATTTAGAGATTTAAATAACATAAGAAACACCTTTGGAACAAAAACTCGTAGTAATATCAAATAAACTACTTACACCAAAAGATCAATTCATGAAGTTGTCATATTTTATATTGTCAAGGCTAGAAGGGTGTGAATAAAATTAATCACTAGATTACCCTCACTTTGTTACGATGCTCTCGGGTAAAGTAGATAATTTCTTAGTTAGTTATATTCCTAAGGTGTACAATCATTTTTGTACCATCTGCATGACTTTAATTAGAGATTACTTCGATTACGGTGTCTGAGTGTACCATATATTACGGTGTCTGAGTCTCCACCTCCACCAATGGTTAGGACTCAATTAACGGTTTAATATCCTAATTCACTCTCTCCTAGGGAAAGCCCAACACCCTTAACGCTCGAAGAGTGTATAGTCTAATAGTCCACCCATAGCTTCTGTTGAATTCCACTTGTGGAGAATAGGAGGCTCCCAACCGTTCAACATAGGGCGTTACAGTTAAGGCTCCAATAAGACTCTATATCATGCGAGAGGAACATCCAACCAAAAATATAAAATTGATGGTTGAGGTGAAATCACTAGTTTAATATCCTAAAATCAATAACTTAGTAGGTGCAAATAGTTCAAAGATACAAAAATATGAGTATGGAACAAAAAAAAAAGTAAATGAAATGTAGTGATAGAGAGAGAGAGAAAAAAACACAAAAAAGAATAGTAAAAGGTGCTGAAAACTAGGGTTCAAATGACGGCGACTAAATCTCATACTCCATTGAATGCATCAAAATCAAATCATCAAAAACACAAAAATAGTAATAAATTTCAATCTCTATGGAATACAAGTGAAGAAGATTTTCCTGTATTATCTCGCAAAAATGGTCCGACATCTATGGATGTTCATAAGGAAAAAAGCATGGGAACGATTATTGGAATTGCACCATTAAATCTGGATGAGTTGGTCGAAGAAACATCAGAAGAAGTGGTAATTACAGAGACAAATGCAGAAAAACTGGAGGTTATTCCGGAAGAGCCATCTGGTTTATTACAGTTTACTGCGGATGATGTTAATGCGGAACTGGAGCTTTGGAGGCACTCAGTATATTGTTTCATATTGGGAGCCAATCCGCCATGGGAGGTTATTGAAGGATTTATTAGAAGATTATGGCAGAAACATGAGGTAGATAAAGTTTCTTTCCTCCCTAATGGTGTTTTCATAGTTGAAACATGTTAGAATCAAACTCCATCGTTCACCGGTACCAATTCTCTCCATAATATTCTATCCATTGACATATCTTCTTCAATCCAAAGAAACATCACATCATTCTCGATCACCTTTATCCAATTTTTTTTAAGACGTCACCGCACAATCTTATTAGTTCCCAAATTCCGCTCCTAATTAGGCATTAATCTTGTCTTCGTCTCACATGTCCAAACTGTCTTGGTCGTGTTCGTGTCTACTTACGGTTGAGACGGTTGATACTTGTATTCAAATGTCGCAATTTTTTTAAAAAGAAGCATGTGACAATGACACATAACTTTGATCATATGTATATCCCGTTTATGTGTTAGAGTTGAAATTATACTTCAAAAGTTGTTTAACTCTCCGTTGGAGTCAAAATGTTCCACTTTCACCTTCACCTAAGCATGAACTTTTCTTCTCTTTGTCCAAAAGATTACTCACGACAACTTAAGAACATAATCATCTTTAACTTTTGTATACGCATGGTCTAGGTAGAACCAAAACAGACACAGACACGTGACATGACATCCCGTGAAATTGAAGACACGGGACATGTTATTTAAATTTAAAAATATTTATTCTATAGTTCTAAATAACGTACGATTTTATTTTTGTAAATGTATTTGACATTAAATTTAAATAATTGAAGGTAAAATTTGACTTTGACTATAGCTCATTCTCATTTTCCACCTAAACTCATCATCTAATCAATTTCTTTTAGTTTTTCGACCTCTCATTCCTCGTTTAAAGGTAACGATACGTTTAGGCGTGTGTCCCAACAAGTTTCGGTGTCGGACACGGGATAGCTGGTTAGGAGAGGTGTATGTGCTACCTAGCTCATAATACACCAACACTAATTTGGGTTTGTGAATTGGCCCCCCTCATAGTGTTCATCAATTTGCAACCCCTATCACTCAAACATATTTAACCTAATTTAACAACCTTGCAGTTGTGGTGACAATTCTAGAAATGAGTTAAGGATCTTGAACTCTAATCCATAGAACACCAAGGATTTACTATATCAGCTTTGATCCTGGACAATGAACGCAAAAAAAAAAGGAGCAAAAGAGTCTAATGTCTATTGGAGAGAGAACGAAAAAATAGTTATCTAACTCATATTTAATTAAGACAATGAGGCTATCATGGGTTTGTACATCAAGTAGATAAAAGCAATAAAACTTACGAGTGGTAGCTGAGTGACTTCTTTAACTTGCGCATAACCTTCAACCTCCTCATCTTTGGGTTGTTTGATCTCTTTACCCAATTTGTTAGTAGATTGATGTTCGAGAAGACTATTAGTCCTCCTTTTCTTGAAAATTCCTTCGCTTGTGCCATCCCGCTCTCTTAATAACTTCACTCTATCCTTGGATTGTGCAGCTCCACCAGGACGTTGAGGAGTCTTACTGACACAGTTAGCTAAGTCTTTGTCTTTTGATTGTTTTAGAGATACTTTGTCAGGTCTGTCACTAGATTTGCCATTTGCCGGACGATTGAATTCCTGCTTCCCAAGAGGAGTACCACTTATACGTTCAGACACACTAGTCAGCTTGCCTCCATCAGTAATTTCAGCAGCATGCGCAACAGGTTGTAAAACATTATTACTGGCTGGAGAAACATTGACAGATTTCTTAGTACCACTGACTATCGATTTTGGAGCACTAACATCAAGCTTAAGTTTCTTAGATGGTCTGTCCTCAGACTTAGCTTTATCTTTATTAACAGAGTGCTTTTTAACATCACTCAATGATTCTGGATTTCCATTTTCAGTGGCAGTAACAGTCACTGTACCTTCACCAACCTTGTTCAGTTCAGTTTGCTTTGAATCGGAAGACTTTGAAGGGATTTGCTGACAACTTCCCATCACACATTTAGACGACGAAGGAACCACACTGGAATTTTCATTTGAAGCAACATCACCTTTTTCTGTTAATTGTTTCTTTTCATAACCCAATAAAGAACTTAAACCAGCATCAAACTTAACATCTCTACCACTGTCCTGAGTGTCTTTATTTGAAGCTCCCGTTTTCTCTACACCCGCTACCAAAACAGAATTATTAGCCATATCAATACCAAGGTTTTCCGAAGGATGGCATTTTGGTAGGTCCAAGAAATCTTCTGTCAATTTGTCAGCTTTCACCACTAACGAAGCTACAGTCGTATGGCAATCTACTGATTGAGGATTTTTTTGGTTCAACAACAATTCAACTGTGACAGGTAAGCAGGAAAAAGAAAAGTGTCACTACAAAATGGTTCTCACGAAAGTAACAACTGAACAGATTTCGAAACACAAGAACACACCATCGATTGTGGCTATCTTTTCATCCAGCTTATCTGAAATTGAAAGATTTTTGACATCAAAGGTGCGATAAAATACATAGTCCGCCAACTCAAGTTCTTCATTAGATGGTTGTCGATTCCTGTCATCCTTTGAAATGCAAACAACATTGCACTTTCCAGCAATTGCTTCCTGAATTGACATGAACAGAATCAGCGGGCACATCTAACGCCAAGCGACTCTATCTCAAAAGGCAAAATCACCTTTTTAAATGAGTCACATACAGACCCCACGTGAGGGTTTGAAAACTCAAATATATGCCACAAGGGTCCACAACATCCCTTTCAACTTCGTCATAGTAAGAGTGAGGACGTTGTGTATACCCAACTCCCCTTACATAGATTTGTAATGGTGCCAATCCAACACGTCAAATACTTGAGCTATGTTACTTCGACAATTCACTTTACGTACAAATTGCGTGCCAAAATCCAACATCTCGACATGACAAGATATGCCACGCTACACGCTCACAAATCATTTTAAATCAAAAGATGAATTGCTTCAAATAATAGTCATGCCTAACCCTATGACACTGGCAACATGTCATGTTCAACGCAGATGGGTGTTAATGAGACGAGACAGCTAGCAAGCTCGAGCGATCTCCGCTCCGTCAAATCTCGGCTCGTACGAGGTAGGCTCGGGCTCGGCTCGATAACTTAATGAGTCAAACCGAGCTGACGTTGGCTCGGCTCCTAAAGCTTACGAACGCTCGAACTCGTGTGATAAAATAATATCTTGCAAATATTTTGTAAAAATATTTATCATGATTATATCCTTGTATAACATATCAAACGTTTTCATAGATTTGCCGAAAATATTTATATATAAACTCTGAACCCTATAATTGAAAATATTGAAAGAAAAAAACGATAACTTAACAGTTATACATAAGCTAGGCTAAGCTAGGCTGGAGTTGAGCTCGAGCTTTATAAGCTATTTTTATCAAGATTGGGTTGGCTCGAGCTAGGATTTTGTTTCATGAGTACGAGCCGAGCAAGGCTAAGCTCATGCCCAACTCTGCTCGTCATCACCCCTAGTTTAAGCAACATAGTCGTCAAGGTTAGTGAGATCAAAGCTCATTTGCGAGTCAAACCGACCAAGCCATATTACAACATAGAGTGGTTTTAAAAGTTGTGCCTAATCATCATGAAACACAACTCTCATAATGTCAAATGTTGTATTATAAGAGAATGTCAAATGATGTATTTTAAGTTGACATCATAGTTGGCTCAACTGCAAATCTTACAAGTGCCTAATCATCACGAAACACAGCTCTCATAATATCCAATTTTGTATTTTCAATTATCCCTAGAGTATGGAGGAATAAATCAAACAAACAACCCAACTCAATTGTTTGCGTTTCCTTTGATTGTGAAGTATTCTTCTCTCATGACTATTTACAATGTACCTTCCATTATATGTCATTAGAGAACAACAAATGAGTCTTTTGTGCGCACATCCAACCCTTTAGTTCAACAAAGGCAACCATCTTTAAGGCACTCTATTATTCTTGTTATAGTGTCATGTATAAATTATTCCTATAATTGGTAGAATGCACTCCAAGCCAATGAGGGTTACGCACGATGTGAGGTGTGCCGTTTTTGAAAACAAATTTGTGTTTCAAAAATGAAATTATGTAATGCCTTGTTGACATTTAAAGAGATGGACATAAAGTGTGACGCTAATGCCTATGCCACCTTGAGCTTGCTCTATGCACAAGCTTGCTCCGCTCGAGCTTCTTACTTGCACAATCACCCTTTCTCTCCTAGACATAAATTCACAAGAGATATTGTGCCCATGTTCATCTTTATAAGCATCCGATAATAGGCAACATTACAATAACTTTACATTATGGCATGGTATGCAACATCATCTCCTATCATGAAGCGAAATCATTCATCGTAACTTGATTTCTATGTGTTATACTGATCGATTTTGCTTTAAAATACAATTATATTAACTTTTAAAAACTTTACGTAGTGATCATGATGTTTATTCATCATTTTGGATAAATTCGGGATAAAGATTCTCATTCGTTGTTTTGCGCTAAAAAACAAATGAGAAGAAACTACGTCACCAAGTTTGATGGTAACTAGTAATACAAGACAGTCGAGTGGTAAGAAGGTAATCCCTTAATGCTTGGTTCTTCCTAGAAATCCATATCGTAGAAAGGAGTCTTACCCAAATGTCTCTATGACATCTTCATTTTTGCAACTAGAAGAAGAAGCCCAAACAAACACACCTTCATGCACGATAAAAGGCTCACACTTGAACTTAATTTACAAAGCACGCATTTGATGTACCCCAACACAATAAACAATAACCCCCTAATCCAATACATAGATATGCAATTACCGTAAAACATTCACCCCAATAAAAAAATGGTTCAATAAATTAGAGGTTATTTTTTGCGCTTGCACTTATCTAAAGCTTAAGCTCGTATATAAGTTCCAAGCGTTGAAACTTCCCTTTCTATAATATCATTTCTCCACATTTCTTATATCTCTAGTTTGCTCTTAAAATTATCCACCACGAAAAATAATGTGGCAAAGTTTTATAGATTTTTTGGATAGGAAAAGAGGGAGGAAAGGGGGGGTAGAATGAAGGATTGGAACGGAGAGGTGGAATGAAGGTAGGGAACAGAAGGGGGGGGGGGGGGGGTTCTCTACAAATCTTTTCTTCATCATAGATATTTTAATTTGTCGTGTAGGAAGGAGATAGAGGGGTTCATTATCCTAACCTAGAAATCCCTTCACCTCAATTTTGCTACTCAGATAAAGAAAATCACTTTCATCTAATTCCATATCGTTCCTTTCCTTCTAAATACACCTTTCCAAACAATGTTATAGAGAATAAAGAACACCAAAAAGCAATTGAAAAGTAGTCATGTATCCAAACAAGTATAGAGCTTCCGGCATTACATTTCTCACAAAGTCCTTAGCTTGGCCATAGTGAGAGCCCACGATGTAAGATATTATTATTATCCATTAGCATCCCAAATAAACACGGAGTTGCTCGAAAGATTGTTTTCTACATTATTAGTTGTTTTCATCTTTTGTTTCTAACCTTTTCAAACTCTTAAGTTATAAGAGTATTCCCTTAATTTTTTAGCACATTTCTACATCAAGACACGCTCTCCAATTTTTATCGTTTAACCTTAATGCATCCCATTCTCATAAAATCATGTCAGTAGATACCACGAAGTGCAAATATGTACGGGAAACTTTTTCACATATATATGTCATATAAACAATAACATTACCCCAATACCTCAATAGCTCCTGCAATTTCGCAAATAGTTGGGTAAGGTAATTCCATTACAAAACACTACTCTAGCTTCAAAATGCAAAGCAAACAACAATGAATGGCATCAAGAAGGACTATGTTCCCAAAGTTATCAATATAAAACAACAAGCCACGTATGGTAATGAGAGCATTGTTTGGTTGATATTAAAAAATTTGTCATTGCTTTTTTTCCCAATTACTTTATACTTCCTCCCGTTCAATTAAATTCTTTACGTTTGCTTTATACACACGAATGCTCGTTTTCTTTTATTCATATCTTTAGTTACACATTACTAAAAATTATAGAAGTTCAGTATACATAACACTCATTAAGACAATTTAAACAAGATCTCACATTTCTTTTATGTTATATATTAGAAGGTGTAAAAGATTCTCCTCACTTATGAATAGTGCCAAAAAACAAACGTAAAGAAACCAATGGAATAGAGGAAGTAGAAAAAAAGGGTGGTGTATGCTTTCTTATCGTTACTATTATAAAGATTGTTTTATATGATCTATTTTCATAAAAAAAAAATCCAGTCATTATTATACCCATGGTTACCGGATTCGCTATTAGTACGTCCTTACCGATTTGCGATTCGCTCTTATAGAACGTGTGTTATATGTATTTTTAGTAAGCAACCTATCCCCAGCTTCTTATGATGATGCTGTTTTTTGTTGGGTTCTGATCCTTAATGAGTTTCATGTATATACATCCATTTCCGGGAACATATGCTTCCATGGGTCTCCTGAAGCAAACTTAATTATGAATCTTCCTTACAATTTTCAGCCAACAAATTTATTTATTTTAACGATTTACTCCACAAAATAATTTTCCGTATACTTTAAACCAAAGCCTATAATCCACCCAAAATAAAAACCTCGCAATGAGGAAGAGACTACGCCTCCAGTAACTCATAACCTTCCCGCCATACCAACGTCTAAATGGCAGTCCAGCAGCATGCTAAGAATCAACCAAGGAAACTAAGGGAAAACCTAACAACAACTCAACTATATACCACCCAGGGAACATAATCAAGCAAACCAAAGAGAGGTAAAGCACAGATCATCAAGGATAGCACAGATAAACAAGAGTATTATAAATAATATTACCAGGGGATTAACATTGGTCAAGCCATCGCCGACACCAGTGGCCAAAAAGATTTCATTCTTAAGCACATTCACACCTTGCAAATGATTAGAAATTTCGGAAGGCTGAAAAAACCAAAGAACTCTAACCATCTTCCTTCCAGCCTTGGTCTCCCAAATTCTAACAAGTTTACCAACATACGGCTCGCTTTCGCCTTTCTTGAAGAGATAAACGCAATCATAGAGAGAGTACACAACACCATCAAACGTAAATGACTGATAAAATACATCTTCATTGGCGGCTTGCCCTCGCCTTTTCAACCATTTGAATTCAATATTTTCCCTAATTTTAGCAATTTTCCTTTTCTTATCCGACATTATAGGTAATAATTCCGACAATTCGTAACCTACATTACAAAATCCATATTAATAACTTTAATAACAGTAGGTAGATTGATAATCATGTAAGCAGAATTCAGAAACATAGAAAATTGATTAGGTTATCGATTCAAGGTTGATATGGCGATTAATCAATTACGAAATTAAGGTTCGTTTGTAATGCAGCGAAAGTTAAGAGAGATGATGAGAAAGAAAGTTACTTACAGTAAAACGAAGAACGGCAGACGGAGGAAGAATGGAAGTGAGTGAGAGGAGAGAGTACAAGGAAGATGGAAGTAAAAATGGCCGAGAAGAGACGAACAAGGGGTTAAATAAAAAACGGTTAGTAACCCCAATAACCTTTTTGAGTTACCTGCCAAACTACTCCGTTTAAATGAAATGGGTTTAAACTAGTAAACCTAAATTTAAAAGCATATATTAATATATTAATGGTTTAACACAATTTTTTTTTTACAACCATGGTAAATCATAATAATTTACAACGAGAGTGTAAAATAATCTAAATTAACATTTTTTCTGGGGTTAATGGGGTAATATATCCTTTTATTATAATTTACAACGCTTATAAGCAAGATTAATTTAGATTTAACCTCTTGCAGGTCTTAAACTAACAATATTGACTCGATTAACAACTACTAAAATAAGACTATGCACAAACAATGTATATGTATGATGACAAACAAGTAGATGACCTAAAAATGGAAACTTGTGCATAGAAATGCATAATTGAACCAAAGATGAGAACTTTTGCTAGTTTAGACAATTCTACAAACACTAAGTAAGCAAAAATTAATAAGAAGAAAGACTTGTGCATTTAACTCTTAGTAACCACCCTAACAATGTAAGATAACCCCTACCAACACAAGACACAAGACACCATATAACAACATCACAACACAACACATAACCTATGATAAGCATATTACCCATCAACAAGAAGTGCACAACTCATACTCCTACCAACAACAACTAATACAAAACAGCAATTACACACAGCACAAGACACAATTCGTATACAACAAAGCCAACTCTATTACCTTTAACCAAACCCCCAACATTCCAAGCACAAGAATTTTATCAATCACATATCACCTCGAAACAACCCAACACCAAGTCTCTATCAACTATACTAAGACCAATAACCAATAATAAAACAAAAGTCTTACTAACTAATACGAGCTATTACATTCTTCCCTCCTTAAAATTGAACTTCGTCCCCAAAGTTCACACCCTTACTACAAACAAAAGAAATTAAGCATTCAAGACAACACTAGCATCATCATATACTAAAGGTACCTCAAAGACCGCCACAATCCGGTACACAACTTAATCCAAAACTCCAACAATACACACATTGGCCCTTACCACATAAAATTCTTCCACAAGACATTCTAACTAATACTTACCAACACTTTTCCTTTAATGATACCACAACACCCACAGCACACATCTCCTTTTGCCTCATAACCTTTTATTACATTAACACTATCACTATCTTCCATGCTTCCCACCCTACAAAATAATTCTATTCTTTCACGGAACCCAAAATCGATCATCATCGAATAACTAAGACCGCAACGCTACCCTCATGCCTAAAATAATACTTCGACCGCACGACTTATTAACAATAATCCACTAATTTCCTACCAATCATCATACTGTCTAAATATTCCACAAAACAAAGCTACTGCAATAAGACATCCCGCTCTCCTCAAACACTGCTACGCCCTCTAACTAGGATTGGCAATGGGTCCAGACCCGACCCAAACCCGGCACGTCAGACCCAAATGGGTCGGGTATGGGTCTCGTTTTTTCATACCCGATGGGCATGGGTCGGATATAGGTCCATTATAAATAATTCGGGTCCGAGTCTGGGTCCAAGTTATAGGACCCGAACCCGACCCTTAGACCCTTCAATTACAAAAATAAAATAAAAGTTTATACTTTAACAACTGAAAACAGCCGCACTGTCATATTTTGAGCAAACAAAAAGATACTACCAGTCCTCTAAGAAAATCCAGACCCTCCTTGGCTCCTTCATCCCCTAAAGAAACCCCACCAGTCCACCACAGGACTGACAACGACCGACATGAGAGCACCAGCCAGCACAATATGCGACCACCAACTAGCATGACACAGGACCACCTGTCGACATCACACGTGACCACCATGAGCGAGTAGTAACCACCGATAGAGCGAGATTAGTTTGTTGTGTTCTTTCAGGTAAATAATAGATCTTATGGTTCAAAGAATATATTTGGGGAAAATTAGCATGACACACCACGAGCGAGAAGTAAGCACCGATAGCGCGAGATTAGTTTGTTGTGTTCTTTCAGGTAAATAATAGATCTTAGGGTTCAAAGAATATATTTGGGGGAAATTAATGTAGATCTTCTATTTTATGGTTAATTTTCATAGAATTTGTTGTGCTTTGTTGCTATTCCATCAAGACCACTAATACCGCTAACTTTTAAATGAATGAGGCCTTGAAATCGGAAGCTCAATAGACAAATGAGCTTGGAAACTCAGTATAGAGTTCATACCCGCGGGTAGACCCGGACCCGAACCAGACCCATCGGATATGATTGTTGGAGTGAGTGTCCTCAACAATAGTGCGATCACTTAATTAAATCTCATTAACAATAATACAAAGGGATGATTAATATTATAATCAACTGATCCACATTAATCGGTAATGATTGGCTTACTAGAGTTTGACATTACTGTCGTATGACGGTGGTGATCAGTTGATCCCTTGAGGTCACACCGAAAGGACGATTCCATAATCATGAAAGTTAATTAATTGTATAATGATACAGATTAATTAATCCCTTGAACAGAACAAGTTTACAAGTGAGAAATATATCTTATTATAAAATGATTAAATAAGATTCAATAATATAATTGTTATATTAGAATGCTTAATGTTTATGAAACATTTGAGATAAGCATGATTGGTTGATCATAATTACAATTATTTGTAGATCATGTCAACCAAATATGAGATGACCCATTTTATATATATTTGATTATAAATTATTACTTAAAATGTTAATTTTAATTTATTTGACATGAAATTATATTTAAACTAGTTAAATACATATTTATATTATAAGATAACATGTCAAATGTCACATGTCACACATATAAAATATGACAAATTACAAAAGATAAAATGGATACCCTTGTAATATGGTGCACCGGTTTTGGGGTTGTACGGTAGGTGTTTAGGTAGTAATTGTTGTTCTAATTAAGAATTAAACAACAGGATTACATGCCTAACCTAGATCCTACTCTACTACATTGTGAAGACAAATAACAAGCATGCTCACTCTCCCTCATGACCTAGGTGACCGGATTTTGAAAAGTTAATAAGAAGAGTTTTCTCTTCTTATTACTTACTTGTAATCTAACACAAAAATACAACAAGTTATTTTTGTATCTCTCACTAGAAAACTTAAGAAGTTTCTCTTATAATCAAGTTTATATATTACTAATAGTTTACAACATTACTAAGTGTAGTAATTGTTGTATTAGTTATATTGTTTAAGGGTTCCCCTCATATTATCTAGTAAATAATACAAGAGGAGATTTGGGATAGTCTAGGTGCAACTTAGAGGAGTGTCTCTACACTTGAGGCTTAAGGAAGTTCATCCTAAATCATCTAGCTCAAGAACAAGTGCAAGAAGGTGTCTTGTGCTTGTGCCCAATACTCGATTGAAACTCAATGTGAGAAACACTTTTCTTTCTCTATTTCAATTTGAATAGTTAGTGATGTAAAACTCACTCATTTTTTGGTTTGAACAGTTCAGGAAACTGTTCGTTTGTTTTTAATAAAGTTGCAGCGGAAATTTACGTGTTTTTGTGGTTTTTGTATGATTATGAACGAAAATATAAAGGATATGACCTGCTCTAACTCTCCTCCCTCTCAAGGAATTCGACCTAGGCACGAATAATACTCAACCTCGCAAGGAAGAATATGGATTAATTCACTCTCGCAAGAACGAACTAACAAACTTAAAGCTCGCAAGCAATAAGAATAAACAAGAAACTCTTGTATTAAACTCTCAAATTGTATGAATAATTTGATTACATAGCTTGGTATTTATACTACTAGTACTTACCTTTGTCTAGCTAGATAGAAATTAGGAAATAATGTGAACACTACCTTATTATTAGTAAATAAGATCACCACACTACTTTATTCAAATTAGTAAACTAGAAACTAGGAAAATAATCAACAAGACTCTCTTATGAAAAGTAAACTTGAGAAGTATTCAAACCAAGCTTCCATCTTGCATACATGTTGATGGTGGTTATTCGTCAATTGCGTCACCCGCGTAAACCTTGGACAGCTCAACTTGAAACGATCATATCTCCTTCGTTACTTATCCAAAAAAAGCATGTGACCACTTGTTGGAAAGCTAACATCATGAAGTTTAATATTCAAGTGAAATCATGTCCAAAATAGATATAGATTCTGAGATATTTAGCTTTAAAGTCAAGGGAACAAATCTGAAATGTCAAGAGTGAATTAAACTTGCATTTTGAGCATATACTCATATCCCTCCTATGATACGAAATTGATGTAAAACTCACTCATTTTTTGGTTTGAACAGTTAAGGAAACTATTCGTTTGTTTTTAATAAAGTTGCAGCGGAAATTTACGTGTTTTTGTGGTTTTTGTATGATTATGAACGAAAATATAAAGGATATGACGTGCTCTAACTGTCCTCCATTGCAAGGAATTCGACCGAGCCACGAATAATACTCAACCTCGCAAGGAAGAATATGGATTAATTCACTCTCGCAAGAACGAACTAACAAACTTAAAGCTCGCAAGCAATAAGAATAAACAAGAAACTCTTGTATTAAACTCTCAAATTGTATGAATAATTCTGATTACATAGCTTGGTATTTATACTACTAGTACTTACCTTAAACTAGCTAGATAGAAATTAGGAAATAATGTGTACACTACCTTATTATTAGTAAAGAAGATCACCACACTACTTTATTCATATTAGTAAACTAGAAACTAGGAAAATAATCAACAAGACTCTCTTATGAAAAGTAAACTTGAGAAGTATTCAAACCAAGCTTCCATTTTGCATACATGTTGATGGTTATTCGTCAACTGCGTCACCCGCGTAAACCTTGGACAGCTCAACTTGAAACGATCATATCTCCTTCGTTACTTATCCAAAAAAAAGCATGTGACCACTTGTTGGAAAGCTAACATCATGTAGTTTAATATTCAAGTGAAATCACGTCCAAAATAGATATAGATTCTGAGATATTTAGCTTTAAAGTCAAGGGAACAAATCTGAAATGTCAAGAGTGAATTAAACTTGCATTTTGAGCATATACTCATGTCCCTCCTATATCAGTTAGCATGTAACTAGATCTTGAAACTAATTAAAGAATTAATTAGTATTACTTTAGAAATGTCTTAAGTGTAGGTATATGAACGTAACAATTGGTATCGGAGCATAGGATGTTGCATACAATCGGTTTTACAAAGTTTTTACGAGTTAAAGTAACAAAATAAAACTAGAAAATTAGTGATTTATATGATAAAGTATCGAAATTTTAAGCATGAAATACCTTCTGGTCCTAAAATGTTTTTAGGTCATTTTGATGATTTATGGAAGATTATTGCTTTATTTAATGATTTTTAGTTAAATAAATCCTTTTTAATGAGTAAAATGAACTTTTATTTGCTAAAACTAGTTATAGTTCTAATATGGCCATGAAATTTTAATATGATATCACATGAATATTTTACCTAATGTATGTAAAATTTGAGATAAATATAATTTATTTTGCATGATTTATGATTTTTAATAGTTAAAAAGGCATAAATAGTGATTATTTTGGCATAAATAACTAAAATGAATTTTGTCATGAGAAAATTATCATATGTTGCAGAAAACTTTTACATATCAGATTTATAAGTTGAAAATTAATTAGATTAATTTTCGTGTGATTTTGGTATTTTATTTGATAAAATCGATTAATAGCAACTATATTTTTCTCTAAAATGATTCGAAAATTTGACCCAAATTTTGACATGAAGATATTCCTGGAAATGTTCCAGAATATACAAAATTTTAATTTTCGAATTTATGAATGATTGAAATTTAATTTGGAATTATTACATAAAAGTTATGTTAATGAGGGTCAAAACCGAGCAATAATGCAAAACCGAGTTGAATTATTGTCAAATAATTAGTGGAGACTAATTTTTGAGTCCTAAAACAGTTACGGTAATTAACTTGGATTTAAATATGATTTAAGTATTGATTTGTGATTTTAGTTGGTTATTATCACGCATTTCCATAAAACCGGGTTTATATACGATATAAGGTTATTAGGGCGATTTGGCACATATATTAGTGCATGAGTTTACATATTATTATGCTGCATTTTGAATGAAGGAATGTCATTTTGATTTATGTAATTTTTGAATTATGTAATTTGTCTTACTATGGCCTTAGTTTTTAATTGATATTACCCGAAATGTATGGGAATATTGATTCGGTTGTAATTTAATGTGATCTCGTATCACTTTTATTGTATAATTTCATTTTATTTTGCAAATGTATAATAGAATAGCCTTATAATTTTATTATATCATTTGTAATCCCGGAGTTTCCTAAAGACGGTGCCATTTGGAAAGGCGTTCCAAAAGGAAGACGGTGTCCTTGGGAGGCGTGCAAATGAAGTTCAAGGGACCAAGGAGTTGGTTTCTGAATTTGTAATAGTTCATTTGATTTTCTATTATTTTAGGAAGGCCATACTAGGAATTTATTTTATGCTTGCATTTTGTTTATATGTTACATGCATGCCAAATCGCCATATAAACAACAAATGCATTTTATCGAGTTAATCGACCGTGTCAATTACAATTATCGGTAGTTCACCTACTTTGTTCACTTAAAAGGAGATAGATAATATAAATTGACTTGACCTCTATTTTGATAATTGAGACTTAGCCTTAACAAATAGTAGAGCTCGTGAATCCCAATTTCGTAAGGAAGTAGGTTCGGCTCACCGAGGTGCTAAACTTATTACGTTGGGTAAGTGGGGCAATAAATCGTTATTGCATCAAAATTTGGTTGAACTCAACGGAAAGATTAGGGTCCGTGGCCCATGTGTTCCGGGCTAAAGATAACAATAAAGTATTTCATCAACCAAGATTTCTAATTGTAGAATCGGTTAAAGAGTTAACCCACCAAGTAATATTAATGAAGGTCGTGGAGTCCGTGGCTCACATAAACCCGAGTTAATATAGGATTTGGGTCTTGGAATCATTTATGTAATTGGATAGAGGTCATTATATAAATGCTAAACTTGTTTAAAATGTTTACAAGTATTTTAAAACGATAAATGTTGATGTTTGTTTCATTTTTCTATTTTGTAGTCAAACTTATTTATTTGCAATGTCGGCAAACGATAACGAGGTTCGACCTCCCGTACCACAACTCACCACCGTATCATGGCTTAGATCCTTTATGGATTAATGCAAATTCGAAAAGAATTGTTCTAGTTTCGCGAATTGGAATGGGCAACTTTGCCTTGCCACCAAAGGTGATGTTAAGCTTCGTTACCTCACCAAGGCTTCTCCCAACGCTCCTAAATGCAAGGTCAACTAACGCCGTAAATGAGGCCTATGAGACCTACCAAATAGAATCAGCCACGATCAAGAATATCTTGATCTTCTCTGTAGATGCCGAGCTTCAAAGGAATGTCATAAAGATGAATTCCACGTATGAGATCTACACTAACTCGTGACCGTGTTTTCACGAGCTCTTAGGATCATTCAATATGAAGTCGCTTCTTAATTTTTCGACCTTAAAAATGAAGGATGGTCAATATGTTTGCTCCCACATACTCAAAATGATTGAGCAGGTCGAGGTACTAAGAAGCAAGGAATAACGATTCCCGAGCAACTTGTGATTGACCGTGTACTCCACTCCCTAAACCGTATCAAAGGGTTTGTTAATTTTAGGGTGAACTTCAACATTCAAAACGTCACCACGACTCTACATGAGTTGCACAAATTGGTTGTGCAAACCGAGCGTGATATGGGCTACCATGCTAGCACTAGCAAAGATGTTTTATACATCAAATGACAAAAGCAAAGGGAAGTTCAAGCAGAGTGGACACAAAGGGAACAAGCCCACACCTTCTAAGGACAAAGAAAGGCTATTGGGAATAGTTATTCTAAGTCTAAGAAGGGTGTCACCTCCAACGACAAGTGCCATTATTGTAATGGTATAGGCTCTTGAAAACGTAATTGCCCCATATATTTGGGAGATATGGTTGAACTCAACGGAAAGATTAGGATCCGTGGCCCATGTGTTCCGGGCTAAAGATGACAATAAAGTATTTCATCAACCAAGAATTCTAATTGTAGAATCGGTTAAAGAGTTAACCCACCAAGTAATATTAATGAAGGTCGTGGAGTCCGTGGCTCACATAAACCCGAGTTAATATAGGATTTGGGTCTTGGAATCATTTAAGTAATTGGATAGAGGTCATTATATATATGCTAAACTTGTTTAAAATGTTTAAAAGTATTTTAAAACGATAAATGTTGATGTTTGTTTCATTTTTCTATTTTGTAGTCAAACTTATTTATTCGCAATGTCGGCAAACGATAACGAGGTTCGACCTCCCGTACCACAACTCACCACCGTATCATGGCTTAGATCCTTTATGGATCAATGCAAATTCGAAAAGAATTGTTCTAGTTTCGCGAATTGGAATGGGCAACTTTGCCTTGCCACCAAAGGTGATGGTAAGCTTCGTTACCTCACCAAGGCTTCTCCCAACGCTTCTAAATGCAAGGTCAACTAACGCCGTAAATGAGGCCTATGAGACCTACCAAATAGAATCGGCCACGATCAAGAATATCTTGATCTTCTCTATAGATGCCGAGCTTCAAAGGAATGTCATAAAGATGAATTCCACGTATGAGATCTACACTAAACTCGTGACCGTGTTTTCACGAGCTCTTTTTTCGACCTTAAAAATGAAGGATGGTCAATATGTTTGCTCCCACATACTCAAAAAAATTGAGCATGTCGAGGTACTAAGAAGCAAGGAATAACGATTCCCGAGCAACTTGTGATTGACCATGTACTCCACTCCCTAAACCATATCAAAGGGTTTGTTAATTTTAGGGTGAACTTCACCATTCAAAATGTCACCACGACTCTACATGAGTTGCACAAATTAGTTGTGCAAACCTAGCGTGATATGGGCTACCATGCTAGCACTAGCAAAGATGTTTTGAACATCAAATGACAAAAGCAAAGGGAAGTTCAAGAAGAGTAGACACAAAGGGAACAAGCCCACACCTTCTAAGGACAAAGAAAGGCTATTGGGAATAGTTATTCTAAGTCTAAGAAGGGTGTCACCTCCAACGACAAGTGCCATTATTGTAATGGTATAGGCTCTTGAAAACGTAATTGCCCCATATATTTGGGAGATATGGTTGAACTCAACGGAAAGATTAGGATCCGTGGCCCATGTGTTCCGGGCTAAAGATGACAATAAAGTATTTCATCAACCAAGAATTCTAATTGTAGAATCGGTTAAAGAGTTAACCCACCAAGTAATATTAATAAAGGTCGTGGAGTCTGTGGCTCACATAAACCCGAGTTAATATAGGATTTGGATCTTGGAATCATTTATGTAATTGGATAGAGGTCATTATATAAATGTTAAACTTGTTTAAAATGTTTACAAATATTTTAAAACGATAAATGTTGATGTTTCTTTCATTTTTCTATTTTGTAGTCAAACTTATTTATTTGCAATATCGGCAAACGATAACGAGGTTCGACTTCCCGCGCCACAACTCACCACCGTATCATGGCTTATATCCTTTATGGATCAATGCAAATTCGAAAAGAATTGTTCTAATTTCGCGAATTGGAATGGGCAACTTTGCCTTGCCACCAAAGGTGATGGTAAGCTTCGTTGCCTCACCAAGACTTCTCCCAACGCTCCTAAATGCACGGTCAACTAACGCCGTAAAGGAGGCCTATGAGACCTACCAAATAGAATCGGCCACGATCAAGAATGTCTTGATCTTCTCTATAGATGTCGAGCTTTAAAGGAATGTCATAAAGAGGAATTCCACGTATGAGATCTACACTAAACTCGTGACCATGTTTTCACGAGCTCTTAGGATCATTCAATATGAAGTCGCTTCTTAATTTTTTGACCTTAAAAATGAAGGATGGTCAATATGTTTGCTCCTACATACTCAAACTGATTGAGCATGTTGAGGTAGTAAGAAGCAAGGAATAACGATTTCCGAGCAACTTGTGATTAACCGTGTACTCCACTCCCTAAACCGTATCAAAGGGTTTGTTAATTTTAGGGTGTACTTCAACATGCAAAACGTCACCACGACTCTACATGAGTTGCACAAATTGGTTGTGCAAACCGAGCGTGATATGGGCTATATGCTGAACTAGAAAAGATGTTTTGAACATCAAATGACAAAAGTAGAGGGAAGTTCAAGAAGAGTGGACACAAAGGGAACAAGCCCACACAATCTAAGGACAAAGAAAGGCTATTGGGAATATTTATTCTAAGGCTAAGAAGGGTGTCATCTCCAACGACAAGTGCCATTATTGTAATGGTATAGGCTCTTGGAAACGTAATTGCCCCATATATTTGGAAGATATTAAGACTGGACGAGTTCTTCCAGTAGATAATAGTTCCCCTAGATGTTTATGTTATTGATATTAATCTCAACTTTGGTATTTTGATAAAAGTTGTAGTTCTCATCCTCCTAATTAGATTATGGGCTTCAGAAGAAAGACAAGGCAAAGAAAGCTTTAGGGAATGTCCAAGATAAGGGAGCTAAGATAGCCACCACAAACAGGAGACGGAAGGATTAGCTTGGCGTTCTTGCTTGGCGTTCTTGCTATTTGTCTTTCTAGTTATTTTCAATGTCTTTTTGGAACTTTTGATTTCCATGTTAGACATGGAAACTGGTTATTATTTCCATTTTAAAAGACAATTGTTGTACTACATAATGATAGCTTGGGTTTCAACCCAAGTCATTATGTTTGTGGAATTTATGTTCTAAACTTTTCATTATACAAAGTTAATATCTTAAACATGATGTATTGTGACAAATTAATCATATGAGAAAATATAATGATTGGATCATTATAATTACCTAAGTTATGAATTGGATTCTCACTTATGGACTTGTGACTAAGTATCACAGCTTATTTGAAAATAAGAAAGATCAATTGCATAGTCAAATCGAGTTAATGAACTCACATTTGGGGATTTATAATCCATATAAGCCCTAAGATAAGATCTTTCAAACGCCAATTAGACTCCATACTAGCTATGGAAGGGTTAAGAATCCTAAATTTGTTCAAGATATGGATAAGAGTCCAAGTATTTTGCTTAAATAGAGTGAGTCTATAGAGAAGCTAGAATACTAAAGTCTAAACAAATAAGTCTACTATAGATCGCTCAAAGTTAATAAGAGTTAATACGAGCATCATACCCCACTTATACCTGGAGAACAAAGCTGTTTGTGACTAAGAAATAGAGCTCATGAAGCTATCCTTACAAGAATTTTCTCATTTACGCCTAAAGAAACAAAACTGTTTGTGGCTCATGGTGCTATCCTTCACGTAAATAAGCGTATTTACTAAAGAATAGAGTGGGAGAAAATATGCCACAAACAAAGACAAGAGAAAATGTTCTTAAGTCATCCAAGGTCGGAAGCTTATAGTAAAAGCTTATAGTGAAAATATCTACTTTTTGAAAGTAATAATTATGATCCATAGATTGGCGGTTATAATTTCCAATTCGAATTTGTTGCATAAGAGCCTTAAGAATACAAGATGGATACTATACATATAAAATTACATGGGGAAGTTTGGACCTCCCTAGGGTGAATAAAACTTTATTGTAAAGTATTGTATATAAGTTAAAGTATAACCATCTTTGAGATCCAAGATTCTTGCATCTACACCTCGTTGAAAGTATATGTATGACAAAGTGACAAGAGTTGTTTAAAGTTACCTTTCTAAATGGACATTTAGAAGTGGACAATTTGTCGTACAAACTTAGGAGATCAATGTGTGATTCTAAGAGAGCACTTGAGAGGTTGTAATAATCATTGCATAACAAGAGAGAATGGTTTCCTTGAATGTTCGAAGAGAGCACTTGAGAGGTTGTAATAATCATTGCATGTTGTTAAGTGGGAGTGAAAATTAGTCATGTATGGACATGAAGATTAGTGGGAGCTAAATATCTTCCATGTCTTGTATGTATGAGACATATCAATCATTAGGAATGATGTAATACCATTGCCTTCCGTGGAGGAGTGTTTAGGAAATCATTTCTAGATGAAAGACTTGGAAGAAGCATATTGTGTTTAAGGCAAGAATATCTCCCATGTCTCGTATATAGGAGACATATTGGTCATTGGGAATGATGTACTGACATTGCCTTCCGTGGAGGAGTGTTTGGGAAAACATTTCTAGATGAAAGACTTGGAGTAGGTATCCAAAATGTATAGTGATAGATGAGAGAGGATACAAATAATTGCTAATGTTTCCACCATTAGGCCAATCATATATGCCAAGATATGCACATACCTTGATAAGTTGTATGCTTGGAGCATGACAAGTTGATAACAAGTAATCCACAAGAGAGTCATTGGATAGCCTTAAAGAATGACCATGAGATTCTCTAGGAGAACTGTGAGTTTATTCTTGTGTTTTGTAATAATAACTTACTTGCGTGTGATCGGGCCTATCGCAAGCCCAATACAAAGATAATTTACCCAGACTAGGCTAATAACAAATTAATGTAATTAGGGAAGTAGGGGCCGATCCTCAGGGAGATGGTATTTCCTATGGATTGTGAATCGTCTCACAATTGAGTTTTATCTAACGAGTTTCTGGGTTTTGGGTTTATGATGTCTAAACTAAAAAAAGCATAAATGAAAATAAAATAAAAACAATTGAAGATGAAAGTAATAAAGTAAATGATGAATTAACAATAATAAGAAGCATCTTGGGAAATAGGTTCACACATGTAGTGTAACACCCGCAAATGTACCCTATTTTTCTAGTAAAAATATTTTACGGACACTTTTTAGCGAATTTTAGTTTTAATCGTAAATTTAATTTTCCGAGTCGAATTTAGAATTTCCGAGTTCGTATTTGGAATTTCCGCGAGATTCCATGTGAATCCCGTCTTAAGCCGTCTTTGACTTTTATTGACTTTTCCACTCACTCTTTACATATACACCTTCCTAACCCTAACCTAATTTCATACTCACACAACTCAACTCACCCTTCTTCTCTAAGAAAACCCCATAAAACCTTGCCTCCATATTTGATCCATCTTCGAATCATCGCTACGCTTTTATTTCTTGCTCAAATTCATCTAGGTTCGTCTTATTCTTCCCCTCTTAGCTTCCTCTATCCGTATTGGTAAAAAAATTACCGTCTTTCTCGCTTTTTAAATTATCCGTCTTTCTCAAGGTGAATGATATTCATCTTTTATTATCTAATTGTATGTAGGAGGAGACTAGGAAGGTTTAGAAATCGATTAAAGACGCGAAAAGGTAACGGTGAAGGGTTACTCGATATCATTTACGTGTTTTATGTGTTTTCTAGGCTAGTAATCGTATTTAGGTTATGGTTAGTATGGTTAGGACTTGTGTTGTTGTTGATGGATGTTGTTAGTTGTTAATTGATATGAGAATTGATGGTTTGTGATGATAAATGAGGATTTTGTTGTTGGTAACTTGTTGGAAATTGATCGTCCCTGAATCCCGTGTCGGACGCAGGCTGCGTCGTGGGACGCAGGCTGCGTCGTGGTGACGCAGGCAGCGTCACTCGCTGCCGATAGTAATTTTCCTGCACTGACCCCTTTTCGTAAAATGATCATATCTCCTTTGTTACTTGCTTTTTTTGAGGGTGTGACATCCCGTTGGAACCGTAAGAGGATAAGCTATCACCTCCATTTGGAATTTCTGCATTTTCATGTCTAGAACTCTAGTTATGACCATTTGAAGTGGACCCTTGTTTTCATTGGTTTCCAAACAATGTTGTTTTGGAGAGGTGATCTATGTTTTTATTCATTATGCTTCATAAACTTGTTCTAATGCTTATGTATCATGTATTGACTCATGTTTATCATATTTAAACTTATATGATTCCCTATTCTCATGTTTTGTGACGGTTTTTGGTATGTCACACTTTGAGTCGGTTTTTACACATATTACGGTTTGAGCACAAATTTCCTATGTGCTTTGTACTCTCATTTCCCGGCTACACCCTTATACTCGTTAGACTGGAATGTCGGAGCGATGGGGTGTATTTTTGATGCTTGTATGCATGTTTTAGTGGGGATATGACGACGTTGTTAGGAGGTGAACGCAATGCGTTGATCGACCCGGCCGTCAAATGTTCTATCTTTGCGAGGTGGTGTCATTGCATGTAGCGTACTAGCTTGACTTTTGACTATAGATCTCTTTCCGCCTCTTTCGTGAAGGTTGACCGAATTTGGGGTACTCGGCGTCTATGATTGACCGAGTCTTGGATGTGGAACGTCTTACCACATGTCAAATCGGGAAATGTCTTATCCCGAGAGTCTGGCCAGGTTTAGACTAGGACCGTATTATTATCGTCGTCCTACCGAGAGGATTAGAGTCTTGTGTGTACGAAACGTCTTACCGTACATGATTCCGGGAAACGTCTTATCCCTTGAACTTGTTTGTCTAGGTCATTTGTATACGAAATGTCTTATCGTATACGGTTCCGGGAAATGTCTTATTCCGTGAGCTTCCATTGGCTTGTCTTGCTATTGTACACGATGCTAGTGCGTGTCATTTACCGTGAGAGAATATGTTGTTATATTCGTATGAATTGATGGTCGTTTGTAAGTTGAATTACGTGAACATTGAGTTGGACTCTTGCATGAATTAGATGATTGACGTGGTTTATATGTCGAGTTTCTATCTTATCAAGTATATACCGCTAACGGTGAGATGTAAGCCCTAGTGAGTATATAGTTGCCTAAGGGTGTCTTCCCCGAGTCTATAAATAGCATGATGATTACGGTTTGTACTTCATATGCTCTTATCATTATATATCGAATTGCCTATCTATCCTTATCGTATTTCACATGTATATCTTTATATGCATTCTTTTACTTTTGTATTTCCTTTTATGTACGTTTAATGTGATATGGCTGGGAGAACCCGGAGTTACTCCCCTCTGATTGTGGCGTTCATGTTTTTCATGGATGAACAGGTTGCTTGCTTGGTTGGCTTTTTGCTTGTGGTATTTTGGGTTCGGGTGTGAGCTAGTGGGCGTTGTCCCTGGATAAAACACCTCTAGACGTTATTTAGCTTGTTTTACTAATTACTTTTACTTTGATAACATTTGAAAAGACTACGTCTCTTGTTGTAGTATATCTCGTACTTTGATTTGTAATATTTGACACTCCTTGTACTTTCTTTCTTGCATGTATAAAAGTTTTTAAAATACCGTATTTCCGCAAATTATATCACATGCTTGTTATGTTTTATTTCCGCATTCGCGAGGGTTGTCACAGTTGGTATCAGAGCTTTATCGCTCCCGACGCACACACGTGAACCCTAAACTTAAACTACTTGACCTTGAAATAATAAATGAGAGATGGGTAGACTTAAGGACCTAAGGTGGTAGTCTTTGGTGTACTTGATGTTTGTTAGGTTCTAACTTGTTTGTTGATTGTGTTGAGTGATGTTATGTTTGTTTGTATCTACCGTTTTGAGGTGGATCATTGTGTTACTTAAAAGAAGTATCCTCTACCGAAGATTTGAAGATTGACAAGCCTAATTGAAGTGTATTTCTTCCTCATTGATGATTTCTCTCGTCCTTAATGTATCATGCTCTTTTCCTTCTATCTAAGTGCTTCTTTCTCTTCCATCTTGCTTGCCTCTTGGAAATTACTCTTGATAGTTTCCTCCATCTTACCATTGGTATCCTTACCTTCCTCATGTAACATTTTTATGGATGTCATACCCTTTTGTTTATGGTATATTGTACTTGATCGGAAGAACTTTAAACTTTGTGGAATATTAGTGTTGGTTAGAATGAAATTGTGATTTGAGGAAAATGGTGTAGATCTAAATTCACCCTATAGTGGTGATTGGTTGTATCTCTAAGGAAAGGTAGTAAGATAAGTTTGATGATTTTAATGCGTGATGCTTGTCATGACTAATGTGTGGATAGTTCATGATATTTGATGGTGTAAGGTTGAATGAGTTGGCTAAGACTTCTTAACCCATTAGCGATTTAATCTTTTGAATTTAGGAGTTTGAATGATGCCTTGAGTTGTAAAATGCTTTGGAGACTAAGTGACTTCTTGTGGATTCTAGTTTATGTGTTAGAGTATAGGCTTGGTGAAAAAGCATTTGGCTATAGTTCTTGGATTTAAAGATATGATCTTATCTTATGGTATCGGAGACTCGTTTGGAGTAGTAAGGTTTCGTTGTAAGTTTAACCATATTACTTGAGGATTATGATGTGAGCTATGATGGAAATACCTTGGGACGTTAATGATAATGTTTGACTTGAGGTTGTACTTTGTTAATAATGAACTCGTGGGCTATATGAGTTGAAAATGACCGAGTATAAGGGAGTATTTGTTAGTCCTTTAGTTAAAGAAACCTTTGAGGTTGTGTTGAATATTTGAGCTAAAGGAATGTTACTATGCTTGAGTTGCAATTCCGCAATTGGGAATCCGTGTTTTGTGAACGGATAGATGAATTGGGTTGTAATCGATTTGTTAAATCTAGGTGTACCTTACTCCGATGATTTGTGGTACGAGGGTCCCTTGTAAGAGACCTTTGTTATTGAGATGAATTACTTTAGTATCGCCCTGAGTTTAAAAAGGGAATTTTGTGGATTAAACCTTAAACCTTTTTCTCGTGCCATTATCCCTTTCCTTTTCCTTTCATGCAAGTTCCTTCTAAACCTGATTCCTAGGAAAATGTTTTCTCTTATCTTTTCCTTTGCTTGGCTATCTTCATAGCTATATCTATCTAATATCTAGCTTTTGGCTCCTTGCCTCTAGCGTTCCTCTAATTTTCGTCCGATCTTATCGCGTTCGTGTTTCACTCGAAATCTCCTATCGTTTCCAATGTCATGGTGTCATTGTCTTTCCTCTGGTGAGATGATTAGGTTGTTAGCTAGCTTCGTGTTGATTTTGATCATGAATAGGTTTGGGATTTAAACCTTAGGATGAATCTGTTGGTGGTATTGTACTCTCTTGGTGGCTTCATTTATTGAGCTTGCCAGTATAGTGCTATTTTGGGAATCAAGTTGAGCGAGATGATATTCGTTGTTGTTGAGTATTATATTGGTTGCTTGGGATATCATTTGGGAATTAGATGTCTCTAATTGGTGGATTCTAAAAGAGACTTTGTTTTAGGGTAATTGAGTTGGTACCCAAAGTTTGAGGAGTATTGTCATAAATGAAAATCGATTCATTTTGAGTTTTAGATGAATTAGATGATTTGAATGGTTGTCTGATTGCCAAGTGATTGATCATTTGTGGTTTGGAATTAGTAATTCTCTTTTATTCTTAAGGAATCATAGTTTGAGATTGAGAAATGTTCGTTCCAAGCTTTTGATAGTGAGTGCTCAGTTATTATGGATTATAGAGATAGAATGGTGAACCCATTTATCTTGAGGATTAGTAACCACCATAGTTTGCTAATGTGACTATTTATATTTGAGGCTTCGAGCGTAGTACTGATCGAATTAAGGATGTTATGGCGTATTAAAGAATCCTTATAACCGATAATGGATTGTGGATTTTCCCTTGTCGTGAGACTTTGGATGAGGCTAGTTGGATCCTTGATAATTATGTTTGTTGCGTGGATTGTGTTTTGACTCTCGAGGATGAGAAAGTTCATTGTAAATATAGGATAATGAGTTTGAAGTAAATTGGATTAAAGGATTTCATGGTAAGTCCTTTACTTTGTGGTTGTTAGCGATCATGTTTCCATAGATAAATACTTTGTTGGTGGTTTCTAGTAAGAGTTTTGATGAAACGAAGAAGATTAGAGTGTGTAATAAATCTTTCATGTGGATTGTTAGTTGTGGAGTCTACCGTGCCGATGGACCTTAGTAGATTCTAATTGGATTCGAATAATTGGGATTTGTTACTCGAAGTTTTGTGATTATGGAATATTTTTGTAAGAATTCTGATGATTTAAAATGATGAGTTGCAAATTGGATAAATTGCATTCTCTTGAGGATTTGGCTTATTAGTAGAGTTAGTTGTGACACCCTCAAATTTGCGGAAAGAAAAAAAATAATTTAACTAAATAAAAGATGAGAATACATAACAAAGGTGTCTTAAATAAAAAGGTTCATAACAAAAAGGAAATAATATTATACAAAAGAAATACCAAAACGGAGACATATTCTCCAGTATAAAGACAGAAAAAATAAAAAGAGTGTAAATATATACAATCCTAACAAGAACCGAATATGGTCCAAAGGTAAAGACTTCGCTCGAGCAGCTCGTCATGTACCCAAGTATGCATCACAACCCTGCCCCAACCGCATTAAATATAAACACGGAAGCCACAGTCATGGGGAGTACTCCGAGTTCTCCCTAGCCACGAAAATGTTCGAGTTAATAAAACATGAATAACATAAAAGAAATGTATATGGAAAAAATACAAAACTTAACATATACGATATGCTTTTCATGTTATGAAACAAATAACTAACATATAACCTAGCATATGAAAGCTATCATGTGAATCCGTTAACCATCTATAATACGAGGTAGGGAAGCTGGTATGCTAGCTGAGAGGTTACCTTTAACAGGGCCATGATACACTCAAACCCTAATCAAACATAATATCATGTGAATCAGTTAACAACCGGTAATCCAAACTCTATCAACCTTAGCCGGCTTGCATCTCACCTTCTAAGATTCATAAAATCATCAAACATGAAAGACCAATACGTCTAGAAACAGGCATAAGTTCTTAGGACCGTCAATAGTCGACTTCTGTAACTCGAGGCTATACCACAAGGTAGGAAAACATCCTAGTCCTAGACTGATCAAACCTAGCGACAACAGCTATTCCACTCCCCGTCTCATGACCAAAAGTACACAAGAATATCTACTAGGCGACCCCCTAGACAGATGGCTAGGTACTTAGCTTGGCTCCATTCCCAAAGTGGAACTATTAGGCAGCCATCGCCCCGACTTGGAGATAAGGATCCCCCAGGACAGGACTCAAAAGCTATCAAGCAGTGAACTAGAGACTCGTTAAAGATAGTAAGGCCTATATCAATGTCTGGTCTCCAATGCTACTCATTTAGAATTAGCATGTTCAAGACGCCATATACTCATAATTCTCTATGGGTACTTAGTCAACATGACACCAACCATATAATCAAACAGTCACGGGAAAACATCCTATCATGTGACTAATTACATATAAATCATAATCAAATAATATATCGCCTCATATCTACTAAGGCTAATTCATTAATTAAATACGACCTTACTTGAAGACAAATCCCCGACCCGAGTCCCGCGACGGGTCATCAGTCAAAACGGGGCTGACTAGATCTTAGTTTGACCAAACCCGTTTGGTCAAACCGTCTAGAAACAGAGTATTTACCAATTAGACTTGAACATCAAATCATCATATTCCTTACATGTTATTTTATTAAAACTTCTAACATGTGAATTATTAAATCTTACGAAAAACCCGCTTGACTAAAAGGATATCAATTTAAACTACGATCTCGTATTATAATTTCTAACATGTGAGAAATAATAATTTTATGAGAAACCTTTTTAATTAAATATTTTACTTATTAACATTTCCCACTTGCTAAATATTACAAAACACGATAAAATGGCAATAACTCAAAAACCGTCACAAGACTAAAAAGGTGACTCATGGGCTGTTTTGGGCCGGACCTAACACGGGCCTGGACTGGGCCCACGGGCCTGGTTTGGGCCTGTTTTGGGTCGTCATTTTTAAAACCGTTTCTTAATATTTCCCGCATGCTTTAACATATTTAAAACCCGTCAAAACAACAACAAAACAATCAAGTATCGACACAACCCACAAGGACCCACCATTGACCAATCTAGACCGGCCTGGACCGGGCCTGAACCGGCCTGAACCGGCCTGGTTTGGGCTGGTTTTTCAGCCACCCTCCACGGTTCTACCACAAATCAAACACTAAAATATTTCCAACATGTTTTTAATTAACAAACAATCATTTTAACAACCATCCGTACAAAATCATGATTATGAACAAATCATTCAAATATGTCAAGAACACTAATCATGCTAAATATTCATACAACATAATAAAAAAAACTACTTATCATGTTACTAACTAAAACCGTAAATAACAACAACATAACTAAAAACATAAGGTATGTGACATTAATTCGTCGAGTAAATCGGAATCGTTACCTTAGCTAGCAAAATCAATTAGCACCAAAAAAAATAAGAAGTATAAACCCGTCTACTAATCTTCACCCAAAATATACGAGTCACCCCAAATCTCGTTCTCAAAAATCTTCCCCTATAAGAAAGACACAGAATAATATTGTTCGAATAAATACTTGATTTCTCCTAAATTTAAAAAAGTGTTGTGGCAAAACGATTTTGTCGGAATTGAGAATAAACCGTACTTGAAGATGGAGAGCGAAGAGGAGATTCTAGAAATATAAGTTAGGACGGATTTGAATAAGTAACGAAGGTTTTATGATGATTTTGCTCAAGAACGACGAAGAACAATGAAGAACGACGAAGAACGATGAAGAACGATTAAAGAAAGTATTAATTAGATCTTAAGTTGATTTATTGTAAAATGAAAAGGTAGTTAGTGAGTAAGTGGAAGATTGGGCCGTGTACATATAGAGGAAATATGGAGTCGGGTTTTGAAATTGTTGTTACGGAATTGACTCGGGTTTAATAATTATATTACGGTAATTGATTAGATATAATTAGATATTAAGTTAATTAAACCAAATATCTAGATATTATGTTATTGTAATGAAAAAGAAAGAAAATATCTAGTCCTATTAGAGGAGGAAGAGAGCCGTGTGAAATGGTGAGAAAACGGGTCTGATTTTGAGCGATTTGCGGAGTTTAAGTTAACGGATCGATAAAGTAACAAATATCTTAGATATTCGTATTAGTTTAATCGAAAGAATTAAAATATCTAAAGTGAGTGGAAAAAGATGACATGGGGCGTGTGACTCATGCCAAAGTCGAGTTTCGGGTTTGTTTCGGGATATAAGATGACTCGGGAATAGTTCAATGACGCTCGGGTTTAAACCGTAAAACCTTCTCTTTAATTCTGAATAAATTCAAAATAATTATATTAAATTATCATAAATTCAAATAAATCTTAATAAAAATAAATTAAATTTATTATTTTTCAAATAAAATTTCGGTCTTTAAAATTACGAGGTGAGTCGGGAAAAGTCAACGAAAGTCAAAGTTGACTTAAAACGGGATTCTCATGAAATCTCGCAGAAATTCCAAATACGAACTCGGAATTTCCAAATTCGACTGGAAACAATTAAAACTTAAATTCGCTGAAAAGTATTCGTAAAATATTTTCACTAGAAAAATAGGGTACTTTTCGGGTTGTTACATAGTGATGTCGAATTCTTGTAGATCTTCCTGCCGACTTTATCTTGATCTTCCTATCCCAAAGAGTTCGATTTGTTTCGTTTTTGTGTGTTTTGTATATATTTTGTTACCCTGAATTGTGTGTGAATTGTACGAGTCGCTGTATGTTCGTGTAATGTCCTCTTATTTTGGCTTTATCTTTGAGAAAATTTTCAAATTTACATATTGTATTTCTAAATTAACTTTTCAAAGAAGTCTAAAGAATAAATTTTGACTTTTATTGTATTTCTTTTACTTTTATACTTGGATTTTGCGTTTGGTTGGATGTTTGGACTTGTTATTGGAGACGTTTGGTGACTAGTCCTGCACTTACTAACATTTGTTTTGAATTTTGATTTCACTAATTCGACATTGATTTGATTTTTGATAGTTAGAGTTCTCTTTCGCGACGGGCACTCTTGTGATTCGTAAATAAAGTTTCACACTTATGAAAATTCTCTTTAAATCGTTTTCGAGAAGAACTTCGTTTCATAAATGTTTCCCTTGTAAAAGCTTTCTTGTTGATTTTTAAAACCGATTCTTGTCTTTGATACTTTTGGTTTTCTACTCTCAAGTTTCGAGGACGAAACTTTTTAAAAGGTGGGGTGATTGTAACACCCGCAAATGTACCCTATTTTTCTAGTAAAAATATTTTACGGACACTTTTCAGCGAATTTTAGTTTTAATCGTAAATTTAATTTTCCGAGTCGAATTTAGAATTTCCGAGTTCGTATTTGGTATTTCCGCGAAATTACATGTGAATCCCGTCTTAAGCCATCTTTGACTTTTATTGACTTTTCCACTCACTCTTTACATATACACCTTCCTAACCCTAACCTAATTTCATACTCACACAACTCAACTAACCCTTCTTCTCTAAGAAAACCCCATAAAACCTTGCCTCCATATTTGATCCATCTTCGAATCATCGCTACGCTTTTATTTCTTGCTCAAATTCATCTAGGTTCGTCTTATTCTTCCCCTCTTAGCTTCCTCTATCCGTATTGGTAATAAAATTACCGTCTTTCTCGCTTTTTAAATTATCCGCCTTTCTCAAGAAGAATGATATTCATCTTTTATTATCTAATTGTATGTAGGAGGAGACTAGGAAGGTTTAGAAATCGATTAAAGACGCGAAAAGGTTACGGTGAAGGGTTACTCGATATCATTTACGTGTTTTATGTGTTTTCTAGGCTAGTAATCGTATTTAGATTATGGTTAGTATGCTTAGGACTTGTGTTGTTGTTAATGGATGTTGTTAGTTGTTAATTGATATGAGAATTGATGGTTTGTGATGATAAATAAGGATTTTGTTGTTGGTAACTTGTTGGAAGTTGATCGTCCCTGAATCCCGTGTGGGACGCAGGCTGCGTCGTGGGACGCAGGCTGCGTCGTGGGACGCAGGCTGCGTCGTGGTGACGCAGGCAGCGTCACTCGCTGCCGACAGTAATTTTCTTGCACTGACCCCTTTTCGTAAAATGATCATATCTCCTTTGTTACTTGCTTGTTTTGAGCGTGTCACATCCCGTTGGAACCGTAAGAGGATAAGTTATGACTGTTTGAAGTGGACCCTTGTTTTCGTTGGTTTCCAAACAACGTTGTTTTGGAGAGGTGATCTATGTTTTTATTCATTATGCTTCATAAACTTGTTCTAATGCTTATGTATCATGTATTGACTCATGTTTATCATATTTAAACTAATATGATTCCCTATTCTCATGTTTTGTGACGGTTTTTGGTATGTCCCACTTTGAGTCGGTTTTTACACATGGTACGGTTTGAGCACAAATTTCCTATGTGCTTTCTACTCTCATTTCCCGGCTACACCCTTATACTCGTTAGACTGGAATGTCGGAGCGATGGGGTGTATCCTTGATGCTTGTATGCATGATTTAGTGGGGATATGACGACGTTGTTAGGAGGTGAACGCAATGCGTTGATCCACCCGGCCGTCAAATGTTGTATCTTTGCGAGGTGGTGTCATTTCATATAGCGTACTAGCTTGACTTTTGACTATAGATCTCTTTCCGCCTCTTTCGTGAAGGTTGACCGAATTTGGGGTACTCGGCGTCTATGATTGACCGAGTCTTGGATGTGGAACGTCTTACCACATGTCAAATCGGGAAATGTCTTATCCCGAGAGTCTGGCCAGGTTTAGACTAGGACCGTATTATTATCGTCGTCCTACCGAGAGGATTAGAGTCTTGTGTGTACGAAACGTCTTACCGTACATGATTCCGGGAAACGTCTTATCCCTTGAACTTGTTTGTCTAGGTCATTTGTATACGAAATGTCTTATCGTATACGGTTCCGGGAAATGTCTTATTCCGTGAGCTTCCATTGGCTTGTCTTGCTATTGTACACGATGCTAGTGCGTGTCATTTACCGTGAGAGAATATGTTGTTATATTCGTATGAATTGATGGTCGTTTGTAAGTTGAATTACGTGAACATTGAGTTGGACTCTTGCATGAATTAGATGATTGACGTGGTTTATATGTCGAGTTTCTATCTTATCAAGTATATACCGCTAACGGTGAGATGTAAGCCCTAGTGAGTATATAGTTGCCTAAGGGTGTCTTCCCCGAGTCTATAAATAGCATGATGATTACGGTTTGTACTTCATATGCTCTTATCATTATATATCGAATTGCCTATCTATCCTTATCGTATTTCACATGTTTATCTTTATATGCATTCTTTTACTTTTGTATTTCCTTTTATGTACGTTTAATGTGATATGGCTGGGAGAACCCGGAGTTACTCCCCACTGATTGTGGCGTTCATGTTTTTCATGGATGAACATGTTGCTTGCTTGGTTGGCTTTTTGCTTGTGGTATTTTGGGTTCGGGTGTGAGCTAGCGGGCGTTGTCCCTGGATAAAACACCTCTAGACGTTATTTAGCTTGTTTTACTCATTACTTTTACTTTGATAACATTTGAAGAGACTACGTCTCTTGTTGTAGTATATCTCGTACTTTGATTTGTAATATTTGACACTCCTCGTACTTTCTTTCTTGCATGTATAAAAGTTTTTAAAATACCGTATTTCCGCAAATTATATCACATGCTTGTTATGTTTTATTTCTGCATTTGCGAGGGTTGTCACATGTAGATTGACATATTGATGAAATTGGATTAAGGATAAGCAAATAATTCATTGTGAGTTCGTAAGAATGATGTGTTCATTACAATCATAGATCAGATGGTCTAGTAGGCTTTTAGGCGATTTACTAGGTCTTAATCCACCATGTCATGCTTTGTCTATTCAATTCTCGTATGTCTACCTTGGAAAAGAATTCCATATTAGTCCATGATTTTGATCAGGAATCGTCAACTTTCGTTAAAGTCCAAACATGCATTTAAAAGCACAATTTCTTTTATCCAATTATCATCTTTTAATCAATCTAACATGGCTACCCTACACCCTAGAAAGGTGACTACTCACTCATGATAATGTTTATATCTAAGAAGATGATGATAATGAAAACTAGGATAGACATGTTTATTTTATTTTGACAATAATCTAAGACTCTTTATAAGGCGATAATAACGACGCTAATTAACAATCTAAGAAATGAAATTACGATTATAACAACATGAAAATAAATCCAAGACAAAATGTAAAGAGGATAACAATCAAATAGAAAACAATAAAGGACAATAAACAAAGGATAAATTAGGAATACCTAGGTGACGAACAACAACGAAAGCGATGACAATAACAGAAATCCCTCGCATAGAATAATCGTACCTTGAATTACAACACTTGAATCCAACAAAGTATATTACAAAGATTGAAATTCTTATTTATCTTAACTAAGGTTTTGATGTGAAATGGACAGAAATAAACTAAGAACTAAAGACAAAAGAAGAAAATAATCTAAACTAGAAAGACTAAACTAAAGAGAAAATGTAAGAAGAAAGGAGATGTTGTGTAAGAGATTGTTGTGAGTTGTGTGCCTTGAGAAGAGGGGCTGGAGCATCTATATATAGCATTAGGGTTTCGTGGAGAAGGAGTCGAGCATTAAACATATAGGACAAAAATAGGAAGTTGAAGCATTATGCTCGAAGCAACATACTTACCCGATCAGGTACACCCTTACCCGATCGGATAAGTGGTCATCTGGAAGCTTTTGACTAACGTTTCATCTTCCTTTGCTTTGACTTGACTTCCATCATCCCCCTTGACCTCTTCAATCGGGTTTGTTGATAGGGTTTGATGTAAAGCGATGAATTCTTCCGCCTAATTGATTGATCTTCCGACAACTACGACATCGTCTTTATTTCTTCTCTCTTTCGAGTTAGTGAACCTTCTTGAAATGCCTTTGACATGGTCAAGCTTGCTTCTTCAAATCGTTGGGTTCTAGGCAAATGCTCGAAAGTATAGAAAAAGGGCGTAGAAACGTCACTTTCCCTACAAAACAGGTTAGAACACATGAATTCGCCTAGAAGACGATATTAGCTCATAAAATGGCTTAACAAAGCACAAATGACATACTAAACCAAGCTAAAGTGGGGGTTAAAATCATACAAATATTCACTTATCAAACTCCCCCAAGCTAAACCTTTGCTTGTCCTCAAGCAAACATAACAAACAATACCAGGACAAGGTTGCAAGCATTAGCTACTACACCATCAAGCAACAAATCTCAACGTAAAACTTTGAAAACATAATGAATCATAACCCAAGAACAGCGTGGGCAAGAATGATACATAAACATGGTTGAGATTTACATAACGGCGCACAAAGAATTTCACGATAGAATTTCGGCTCTTGCATGATCTTTTGACAAATGGACTCTCACGGCACACTCGCACACTCATGTATGAAAAAGGTGATTTCGTTATGTGTATATGTTTTTTTTTTTTTTTTTTTTTTTTTTTTTGAGACACTCATCCTATGCTACGACTTATGTAAATGTGTCCGCAGTCTAATATGGTAACATTTCAACACAGTCAAAGATCACAATGCACATAGAAAATAAGTCCCAAAATAATAATGAAGAAGGCTTAGAGAAATGGGTGAAAGGTGGACAAATAGTTATGGTCATGTGAAGGTTAGAATGAGCTAGCAACTGACCAATGATAAATGAATACTCAATCCAAACTTTCGATCAATTCCCACAAGACAAATAGCGAAGCCAGAAGGAACTCATTGGCTTATTACACACGAAACACAAGGGTAAACTCCTTCTATTGATTTGACATTTTGAGGAGATACTCACAACTTCTTCTCTTATTTCTTTTTTTTTTTTTTTTTCTTTTTCAATTTTCCGATTTTTTCATTATTTCTATTTCTTTCTTTTCTTTTCTTTTCTTTTGAACATAACATCACAATTTCGTTCTCAAAATTCACTTGGTCATTAAGGATAAATCTTCTCAAAAGAGCACCCATACACCATAGTCTAGCTACTAGCTCAAAAGATAGGCAGTTTTTTTAATTTGTAGCTATTATTTTGTGAAGTATTTGTATAAAGGGGCTTATTTTGAGGGGCAGTTTAAAGTGAAAAAGGCTTCAAATCATAGTGAATCATGAATGCAATGCTTATAGAAATGAAATGAGAACCATACTTATGCGTTTTGACATGACACACATCACAAGGAGAACTACACACACCTAAATGAGACTAGGAATAGATGTACCAGTCTAAGGAGGTTATACCTTACAATATATGTAACTTGCCAAATGTCAAGATCAAGCGTACTCATCTATAGATTCATCCCATGCCTACTGTGTACAAGACTTCCCCATGTATGCTTAAATAAATATTGAATCATTAAGGTTTGAAAGCTCTAAGTTTGGAAAAATGTAACATGATAACATAGTAAACAAGCAAGCAAAGCATGAAAAGCATTCAATGATGTTCAAAATTTTAAAATTTCTCTTTAACTTCTTCTCTTTTTTATTCAAAATTTGAAAAATATAACTAAAATGCAAAAAGGGAAAATGCAATCCCTCCCCCAAGCTAAACATCAGATTGTCCTAAATGTGAGCACAAAGAGTAAATATGCAACGAGATGTTTATGAAAGTCCATAGACCTTAATTAGACTCCTCAAATTAGTTTCTAAATTACTTGTTAATTTAGTATTTAATGATCTATGTAACATGCATGCAAATATAAAGACATTTATATAAGAGAAGAATTTTCCTCACATTGATATGGAAAATATAAGGGCATAACAAGAACTCCTTCTTGTTGTTCTTGAGCTACAAATATGGATGAACACAAACAATCTCCAAAGTAGAAGATCTCCTCTAAGTTGCACCAAGATAAACCTAAATAATCTACCCTTATTATTAACTAGATAATAAGATAGATATTATACTACTAATATTATGACTATATTACTACACTAGTAATACTTAGTAAATATTAGTATTTGAGAGTTTTTAGTGTGAGGAAGAATTTTAGAAAGAAGTATAACAATTGCACAAAATGAAGTAGTAAAATGAACAACATTTGTTCATTATAAAGGCCATTTGGCCAGACCATATTGTCCATAATTGGACTCTTATTTTGTTCAATTTGATCACATGCATTAGAGTGGAGTGTTGTAGAAAAGATGATGATTGTATTCTACTTGTTATGTCACTTTCAAATGGTAACTAAAGAGTTACAACAAGAACAAAAATCATCACCTTTGTAACTACAACATAACCGGCCATTTTGGCCTAGTTGGATCCATTTTGATTTTTGATATTTGTCTCACAAATACTTATTGATCATATGGTTAATTATCTTGTATAATTAAGTGTTAATTTGATCATATAACAATTATATGACTCAATTAAATAAATAATATGTACTTAACATTTTAAGTAATATTTTACCATTATATCAATATATAATGGGTCCCACAATGCTTAGTTAATTTATTTTACAACTCCTTGTAAATATAATTAACTAATTACCTCTATCTCAAAACCTCAACTAATTTAGTAATTTAACGATTAATTACTAAGTTAAATCTTATTTAATCGTATTAAAATAAGATATAAATTTATTAGTCAATTATCGCATAATTGAAAAATAAGTTTAATCGAATTTGAGTTCTTAACTCAATTTCTAACAATTAACTCTTGTACATATCGAATATATGTAATGTACTAATTAACTGTATCGTATACAAATAATTAGTTACTATTTGGATTTCATCCTTTAGGTGTGACCGAAAGGGATCAGTTGATCACCGCCGTCAAACGACAATAACGTCAAACTCTAGTCAGCCAACCGTTATTGATTTACGTTAATCAACTGACTAATCATATATATAGTCAATAAATATCCCAATTATATTCCTTAATAAGATTTATTATGTGGCGCACTATTGTGGAGGACACCTACTCCAACAATCTCCCACTTGTCTGACACAAGTGTGCGTCACCGATTCTCTTGTCTCTTTATCACATCTCCCACTCAACGACCAGTCATCTCCATGACCCCATGGTGCTGAACCAACCATCGATCGACTTACAATCTAGTCATTTCGAGACGTCACCTCATTGAGTGACTAGGGACAAAATACTAAGTTCGTCCTATTCACTTGAAAAGGGTCCAACAATCTATTCGGATAAACAAAGTATTAAATTTAGTCAAACTAAATAAAAGAGTTTAAAATGAAACTCGAACAATGAATGCCATTATCATATATGAAATAATTAATACAACATTCAATTATTACATATTACATAATCTAAAGGAATTCTGGCACACGTCTCAATCCCATTGTGACGACATGACCATCATGCTTAGCCTTTGATAAAGGCTTGGTTAAAGGATCAGCAATGTTGTATCTGTCCCAACCTTACAAATGTCAATTTCCTTTCTGTCCACGTAATCTCTAATTACATGATATTTCCTAAGTACATGTCTAGACTTGTTACTAGACTTGGGCTCTTTTGCCTGAAAATAGCCCCACTGTTATCACAATAAATTGTGATAGGATCTTTGGCAGTAGGGACTACTGTTAGTCCTTCCAAAAATTGCCGAATCCACACAGCTTCCTTTGCAGCTTCAGACGCTGCAAGGTATTCTGCTTCTGTTGTAGAATCCTCCGTAACGCTTTGCTTGAAACTCTTCCAGCAAACAGCTCCTCCATTCATCATATAAACGTAGCCGGATTGGGATTTCATATCATCCCTATCTATTTAAAAACTGGCATCTGTGTAACCCTTTACACGTAACTCAGTCTCGCCTCCAAACACTAAGAACGAATCCTTAGTCCTTCTTAAGTACTTAAGGATGTTCCTTACGGCTATCCAGTGACTCTCACCAGGATTTGATTGGTAACGACTTGTCATGCTCAAAGCATATGCAACGTCGGGACGAGTGCACATCATAGCATACATGATTGATCCAACAGCTGATGCGTAAGGGATCAATTTCATGCGTTCAATCTCCTCAGGTTTCGTAGGGCACTCTGACTTGCTCAAAGTGATCCCACTTCCCATAGGAATAAAGCCTCTCTTAGAGTCTTTCATGTTGAACCGATCAAGAATCTTATCAATATAAGTTTCTTGACTTAATGCTAGTATCCTTTTCGATCTATCCCTATAGATCCAAATACCTAAGATGCGCTGGGCCTCTCCTAATTCTTTCATTTGGAAATGTATTTCTAGCCACTCTTTTAGAGAAGTGAGCATTGAAATATCATTCCTAATGAGTAGTATGTCATCTACATACAAGACTAAAAAAGTTACTTTACTCCCACTAAACTTCATGTATAAACACGGTTCCTCGATGCTTCGAGTGAAACCGTTTTGTTTAATTACATGATCGAAACGATGATTCCACCTCCAGGATACTTGTTAAGACCAAGATGGATCTCTTAAGTTTTGCATACCTTCTAGGGTTTGATGGATTCCATAAATCTTCAGGTTGTGTCATGTACAATTTCCTCTCTAGAATCCCATTTAAGAAGGCGGTTTTGACATCCATTTGCCAAATCTCATAATTATGAAATGCGGCAACCGCTAAGATAATCCTTATGGATCGAAGCATGGCGACTGGGGCGAAGGTTTTGTCATAGTGAAGACCATGAACTTGGGTGAAACCTTTTGCCACCAATCTAGCTTTATAAACATCATTATGTTTGTCTATGCCACTTTTGATCTTATAGATCTACTTACACTGAAGAGGTCGTACCTCCTTAGGTAAATCAACCAAGTCCCATACTTGATTGCCGTACATAGAATCCATTTCGAATTGCATGGCTCCCAGCCATAGCTTTGAGTCGGGACTAGAAATGGCTGCTTTGTAGGTAGTAGGTTCGTTACTTTCAAAAAGTAACACATTATAGTCATCACCTTCCTCTATAATACCAAGGTATCTATCAGGTTGATGACTAATTCTGTCGACCGCGCTAGGGTTTCCCGAAGGAATATTACCGTACGCAACGAGAGGTAACGTGTTTCCTCGTCGTCCCTTTTCGTTTTGTGGCTCTTGACTTCAATCAAGTTTCAATTTTTCCCACTCTGTCTTTTAGAAACACAATCATTTTCTAAAAAGACTTGCATCACGAGACACAAACACTTTGTCCT